>JAQFYM010001003.1:0-42561 GCA_034694785.1 Agrenia bidenticulata
GTTAAGACCCTACGGGATTTTTTTAGATATAATTTTGAATAATTCGCGTGTATTTTTTTTACCTATAAGTAATAAATGTAACATTTTTTTGAGCCTTCTTTAGCTATTGTTTTATTTATAAACCTATGTAAAAAATGCTGCTACAACAAATATAGGTGTGCAAATCAAAATAATATGGGTAAATTGCCCATTACCTATAGGAAAAAAATACACGCCCTTTATGAGAAAAAAGTAGGTATTGGTGCCAAAAACTATATAAAACATATTTTTACATTGGTTCTACGAATTTGAACAAAGCTTGACCAGCATTTTACATTTTTAGCACTTTAAAGATAAATATTGTTTTTTTTTGATTTACATTAAATTCACTATTTTTTATTAAATATTTGTTGTTCTCTTTTTTTTTGGAACAATCAATTTATAAAATGAAAAATAAATTGTTTCGGTTGATTATTGTAAAAAAATAAAACACGAGTGTTTTCCACAGAAATTATCAAAATGATTGTTATTTGTCTACTGTAAAACAATCATGATGACATAAGTGTCAACTCCCCATATTTACAGAGGGACAACTTTTGACATGAGAAGACTCTATTTGACTGTCAGATAGTTCCAGCTAAACACTTTTCGACTGCCAAATTTAATTGGCAATTTAACTTTTTGCTGTCAAAAAACGCCAAGCCGGACACTTTTGACGCTACACACCACCTTAAATTTGTGCTAGTCACAATTTTTATGGCACCGAAAACTTTGGCGCATACTTAACACAGTATTTTCCTTTTTTCCTATAGTAGTCAGAGCTCTTTTTTTGTTATTGAGGGCATAAAAACATACTTGTTTTTAATAATATAACAACAATTCCCCAAGGAATATGAATAGTATATATATTGTTATATACTGCAACAATTTTGCATTTTGTCGTTAACAATATAATTCAATTGTTTATACCCCTCTATATGCTTTCAAAAAAGAGTAAGTAAGCATTTTTTTACAACTGAAATAGAAAAAAAGTTTTTAAGCAGATGCAGTGTTAAAAAAAAGGCCAATATAGCTCTTAATGGATATACGAAATCTCGTATCTCACATATAAGATGACCATTAGACGGAAATAGACGCAGTCATGTAGAAAGAAAGCAAAAAGATTCACGTGAAAGCTGTAATTAAATATTTTATTTTCGAAAATGACAAATCTTTTTGGCCGGATTGATTGGATCATAAGCTGTAATCTGCTTTTCACCTTTACAGAGAGTGACACACTCGCAATTATACTAGTTGAGAATCAATATTGACAAGAACCCCACAGGAATTATATTTCGTACATGTTTGATCATGTACAAAGATACGTTAAAGAAAACTTGCCTGAAAAATTTGTCGTTGGTGTTTGATGGGTGGTCTTTCATAACGTCACACTATATAGCGGTATTTGTAAACGTTCTTCTTTCCATAATTAAATTTCTAATCTGTTTTACAAAGCTCATAAATGATAGGGATTATTCTGCTGATTCACATGTATTGACAATTACGGAAGCATTACAAGTTTACAGAGTAAAAAGAAAATATAATATTTCTAGTCGCTAAAAAAATGCAACGCGAGGAAGACTATAGCAGATAAGCTGAAAAACCAATGTTTGGCTGCTAAAGACATTTATTAGCGTTAGCAATAGAAATTACTGTAAAATTTAAAAATTACGATGTAATGATAGAACGAGTCAATAAAAAAATAACGAAGTATAAATTACTAAATTTAGCCTCGAAACTAAGAGAAAACAATAAAATTGTTGATACGACATACAATCGCACTTAATGGTCATCGAAACATGAGACTTTTACAAGAAATATTAGGCTGAAAGATTTTTATAGATGTTCAAGATTAAAAAGAAATGAAAACTTTTTTGCTGTCCCCTGGTAAGGAAAAAAGAAAGTGAATAAAACGCTGAAGGATTTGAAGGATTTAGAATCGGGCGTATAACTTTTGCAACCTGAAGAGTGCTCAATAGAAATGGGGAACGATTACTTTCTAGAAACATGGAATAAATATCCAACAATGGTCAAGTACTTGCATATGTCGGCTGATATTTTCTATCGACTATACTTCATACATAGGCATTAAAAAGATTTTACCAAGAAATATAAAAGAAATATGTTATCTTGAAAATCAGTAATGTCTTATATTAAAATAAAAATGAAGAAGGACAAAAAAACACAGGTTGCTGATTATATAACTACTATTGCAAAAAAAAAGTATTTGCAAAGAAAATAAAATTTCAAGATCAAACAAGTTTATTTTTAACATGTCAATAACTGGATTGACGTTATTAATCAGTAATGTTAGCGATAGATTTTTTAGAGCGGTTAAATTAGTCTTCGCAGAAAGGACAACAGGGAATGGATACTAGAACTCTATAAACAACACTTTTTTTAAAGGCGAATGTAGAGCTTTAGGATATTCTAGAATCTAAAATGTAGTTGATAAAAAAAAACTAATAGGATAAAATTGTTTATATTGTACAGTATATTTTTTTGTTCTAATAAAAAAAACAACAAAATATGTAATACTATTTGCGATACCACTGTCTTAAACATTTAAAAAAATGCCAAATTCGGGATAGTTATATCATTTATACCCGTGTTTTACATTTGGAAGCAGGAGTAAAAAAGCAGAAGTAAAACTCAGTCGACGCTGCAAAAAATAAAGGTTTTAAACTCGCCACGATCGTTTATTTTTCGTCAAAATTTTAAACTAAAACAAAAAAATGTAAATTTGTTTTATCATAAAAATTACTAAAATGAAAAAAATATGAGGCTAATCTTCTTTTGTTGCCTTTGATCTGCTTTTTTTAATCAACAAAAAAACACACCTTTTGCAAGTCTTAACCTTAAACTATCTGTAGACATTACAGAACGTATTTTATATTTTTAGTAAACTATATTGTATTGATATTTAAGTTGGCATTTTTTGTTTCTTTCTTTCTGTTATTTTTATTGTCGTTTTTTCCATTTGAAAAGTCATTTGGCCTCCAGGCGAGTTAACTGCCTTGTGTAAAAAAATAAGTACCTTATTGCTGTTAAATTTGTTTGTGTTTGTATAATTGTAGTTTTAAGGAACCCTGTTTATGCATATATAACACTTAAACTAATTTTATAAAAATTAAAATTTAAAAGTGCTTTTTTTAATATAGTTTGGCAAAAGTATTATAAGTATATTCAGTATAAAATATACATCAGTGTTGCAGATTTATATTGCTGCGTGATAGAATTTTTTGATTTAAAACTACAAAAAAAAATTGTTGTTTGTAAACTATACAAACAATTATTTTTTAAAAAATGTTAAGCTCTAAATATTTCAGCATATTCGTCAACGCCTTTTCATAGATGGCAATTTTTATGATAAGCTTGTTTTTATCTTTGGGGTAAACTTCTAAATAATAATTTCTTTATATTTTGTTGTCTAAAAAATATTTATTTTATAGAAATATAAGAGCCGTTATACCCTTTTATATAGCTAACTGCCCATCAATAGTTGCGAGATTTACCATTTTTACGATAAAAAAAATTCTTTGGGATTGAAATTGAAAAAATTAAGATATTTGCAAGTAAAAACAAATTTCTTTTATAAAAAAAGCGCTGCAATTCGAAAAATATAAATCGTATATTGTCCAAAAGGTAGTGGTGATTTATCATCCACCGCAAATATTATTTGCAGGAAAAAAATCTGTAAAAAATATTTTGTTGTATTTTAAAGTAAAAACCCTTTCCGCTATAGTATACTATAAACGTACACAACACAGCCAGCGTATTACCTTGTATACTACATTTGCGCTTAGTTGAATGTAGTTGAATAAAAGCTTTTAAAAATATTCAGTATTTAAAAAGTTTATATTTCCTATATTATAAAAAGAAGTAGGCCTTTCACTTTTGTACTGCATTTGAAAACCATTGTAAGTTTCTCTGTTTTTGCGTGGTAATTTAGTATTATTAAGTTTGCGGAAACTCTTTAAAAACATTTTGTAGAATTTTAAAACAACCTTATTTTTTTTATGCAATAGTTGAGCGGAAATTTCTTATATCAAAGGCGACGCTGACGCCATGTTATCTTAATTATAGTTTTAAAGTGCATTTCTATGTAAATTAGTAATTTTTTGGTTCATTATACGCGAAACAAATATTTAAAAACAAAAATTTCAAAACTACATTTCCACATGCATAATCGTATGTCCTAAAGACTTGCAGTTGTTTTTATGTCTATTATTCATTGTTCGACTGCATATTTTTGTAGTTAATTTACGGAAAAATATTTTGATTTTCGTTAAAGTTTATAAAAAAAATCGCTAATAAAAATTTTAAAACTATAATGTTATAAACTTGCTATAAAGAGCAGTATTTTACACGGTAGAAAATTAATATTATAAAAAAAATAATTCAGTATGAAAACCGTTCGAAAAAGTTTTTGTTGTATATTTTCGTAAAATTATATTTTTTTTTAAAAAGTAACCAGTAATAAAAATACAAATTCAAGTTTACATTGCACATAAAAAATAAATGTGTCACAACTTTCTACAAATTTATATTGGATTAGACTCTTAAATATTTTTTTGTTGCCAAAATAATGTACTTTTAGCATTATAAAAAATTTTTAACTAGGTTTTGCTTGCAAATGTAGTAAAATCAGAGTGCTTATATATAAAATGATACTTATACAATTTATTATGCGTATTCTATTATAATTTTATATTGTATTTGCATGCTTTAAAAAAACTTATTTCAAAAAAAAATATTATTCTGTCACTTATACAAAAATCACAAATACAACCCCGTTTTTCATGTTACAATAAATTTTTTTAGCGCTAAAAATTACTCAAATGTAAAAATAAAACGGCATTAGCTGTATTATCAAGTTTAAAACTATTTATTTTAATAAGAAAAAAAGCAAAAAATTCAAAGTTGGAATTATAATATGATTTAAAAACTATTGTATTTTGTTAAACCTTAAAACAAATCGTTAGCAAAAGATAATTAAAAAATATTCTTTGTATATATAAAAAAAAGAAAAAATTTTGTAGGTACAAACTGTAAAGCAAATTCAGGTTTTACTATCAAAAAAAAAACTCAAGATATTTCAAGTCTTTTTTTTCGGCAGCATGTGTATTTTAGTTACCGCAAACGTAAAAAAGATATTAATTTGTATTTAGAGACTAGAAAAAAATTCCATAAAACGGTAGAAGCTATACTACGCTATATATTTTTACTTAAGGCTTTAAAATAAATATTTTTGCGTATTAGTTAGCCAGATTAAACTATTTCTTGTAATATCCTGTTATGAAATTCGTTGTTATATGTTTTTAACATATTTTAGCATTAATTAATACTATATGCAAAAAAACTTACATATTCATACAAAAACTTGCAAAATTACATTGGAAAGTATTTGTTTTGGTATTTTTGCGGTAAAATCTTACAGATTATTTTTTTATGCATTTTTTGTAAAACAATTACAAACAGCAGTGCTCAAAACTTGTTGTTTTTGTATAAAGATACTATAAAAAAGTTTTTTAAAACATTTTTGCCTGAGATCCCTAATTGTTAAATCAGCTTCTAGACGAACATTTAATATGTGTTACCTTTAAAGCGTAAAAATCCGTTAAGCGCGATTGGCGGAAGGAAAGTACTATATTTGGCCACATAAAGAAATCCATATATGGTACTTGGCGTCATCCAAGCGCGCTTGGCGGATTTATAAGCACGACCGTTAACATATATACTAGTTTTCTTACGCAGCGCTTTTTTGTATAACATTAAGTAACTCTTTACATGCGGTTTTCAAGTAATAAAAAATTTAATTTTTCTGACATTTTTTTAGTTTCCAAAAAGTAAAAAAGTATATATTATTATTACTACGTCTTTAAAAAAATTAAAAATAAGAAAATTTTAAATTTATCGGTCCAACTAAATTGAATGATTTTTCGCCAAGAGAATGCATGGGTTGCAAAAACCAAAAAAGCGCATACTTTTGGAAATACTAAAAAAAACTGTTAAGCGGCAAGCTCAAGTCTTTTTATGACCTTTGAGAAAAATATCGGCTTAATATATATTTTAATGTGAGATGCGTAAAAAAAAAGACTTTAAACCTTATTATTAGTGTAAATCTACAAATTAGTAGAATTTCTTTGAGCTTAGTACTTGTTTTAAATACGCGCGTTTATCTTACACTTAATCCTAAATAAATTGCCATTTATAAGTGCAACAATACACAAGACTTTGTTGATAAGTAGATACAGTATTAGAAATAATGTAAACACTGTTAAAACGCATATCTTCAAACTGAAAACAAAAATGAAAAGATATGTTAAGATAATTGCATTGTTTACATAAAAATACATTATCCGTTGAATTTTTACCATGATGTCATTATTGTTATTTTATACTATTGTAATATAAATTGAATAATTAATTATTCATTAAACATGTATTATCAAATATTTTGCGGCAAAAAAACAGATTGTTTGTTACTTCTTTATACATCTGACGTTCAAATTTTGTTAAATGTGATGTGGGTTTCGGTATGCAGGTAGTATTCTCATGTGGTTCATTTTTAAATTTAGTTGTGGGAGACTTTAGGCGCGCCTTATAAGTTTTATGTAACAAGTAAGCAAATTAAATTAAATTTAAATAAAAAAAGTGAAACCGGTATAAAAACGGCAAAACAAAATTTTATACAGTAAATTAATAGAAAAAAAATTAAATCTACAATTTTATGCAGCAGAAAGTCAAACAGAATTCTCCTACTAAAACGTTGTTTTCTAAGCAAAAAAAATGGATTATAGGAATAATGCTTACTTATATTAACTATTGAAAACTTTTTGCATTGAAATAGCAAGAGTGATGTTGGAGGGAATAATAAGAATGAGTCTTATGTTACTAAAGTATTCATCCTTTATTAAAATATTACATTTATCTATCAATAATTATACTCAAACTACATAATTCCATGGATTAAAGTAAAAGCAAAGCATTTATTTCACTTAGCACGCCATAAGCGCTTTCATATACCGATCTAAACTGTTGTAAGTATTGAAGGTTAAAAAGTGTACAGATCTAATAAAAATCCTGTTTTGAAGGTATATTCTTTGTATACCTAAATGAACAGCGAGTAGTATTTATACACGTTTGAACAATTTTGTTAAACGAAAAAAAAAATAAATGTTTTTTATTAAAGATTTGAAAAGTGTAAAATTTGCTTTTTTTTAAAGTGTTTATGCCTCTGTAATTGAACCCTTTTACTAAGTTTTCTATACTTAAAAAAATCTAGAGAGTAGAATTACTTTAATCGGGAAATATTTTTGAGGTATTGAGTTTCTTTAAAGGATTTGATATGTGTAAAAATAGACAAGACAACGTAAAAGAAAACCGATAAAAAATTTTTGATATAAAATTAATTTTAAAAATAAAATAGTAAACTGATCAATCACGTAATGATTTTAAAAACTGTATACAAATAGATATATGTAAGTTCCTTTATATTAATTATTAGATTTTGACTTAAAATATCTTGATTCTAATATACAACCCTTTAAATTCTTAATGGATATATATGCTAAAAAATTTTAAAAAAAAATACTAATTGTATGTTCAAAAATGGTCAGAAACACTGAGATTTTATATAATAATATTACGTGTATCTTATCATGAATAAATTATTAGACTATTAATATATTTTTTTTGCTCGAGACGAAAATCACAGATTAATTACGCACACAATACCGCTATAATTTCGCAAACTAATAATAAAATTGCTGCCAAAATACAGGGCTGTAAGATTTTAATGCATATCTATACAAATAGATACCTCTTTTTATATGCATTTATTTTTGAACAACTAGGGGTATTGAAACGCAATAGTGTTGCCGTTGTGTAAATTGTTCGTAGTTAAAATGCTTTTTCTAAGACATATTGTTTGTTAAAAAATTAGAAGGGCTACAAGCATTGCAAACAGTAATTTTTGTTGCTATTTACATTATAAATACTAAAGATATGCTAGACGCCTATTTACTTAATCGTATTTGTTAACGTTTTGTATAAATATTTACTGCTTTTTATATAAACTTAGTGGGTAACAAATAAGAAAGCATTTTGGTTTTCTGTAAAAAAGACAAGAATTCACCAGAATATATTTTAGAAAATTTTATTAAGCTAAAAACTATAAATTGCTCGATGATTACTAATTGTTTTAGCATATTTTGATAAATTACACGAATCTTATGCTGTATCATTATTAAGGCCGGATTATAACATGGCATAATCGTCATTTAAGTATCAAAATATTGGCACAAAAAAGAGATTAATAATCTTCAAAGCCAATGGCATCTTAAAAACCGTTTTAATGTGTTTTTTTTTTGTAACTTGCGTATTTTTGACCACAAAATATATATAATAATTTTCTTATATAAAACACCTGCATTTAAAACATCAAATTATTGCATTTTTTTTATATTCTTGTGGTAAAATTAGTATAAATTAATACCTACTGGCAAAATTTCACAGGCTCTACGTAAAACAAAATAAGCTTTGACTATACAATTTCGTAAGTTATCGTAAGCTTTTATTATTATTGTTAGCTTGAATACAACTTATTTTATATTTGTACGTGTTTTTACAGTAGACAAGGTGTTTATAAAAGTTTTGCATGCTTCTAAGGTGCGAAAAATGTTTTTTTTTTTTGTAATGCGTATGGATTGTAAAATGATTAAACTGTAAAAAAATCATTTGTAATTTTTTGATCCTTAAACAAAAAAGAGTAAAACTCAAAAAGCATACATTTTGCATAATAAAATCTTAAAAAACTAGGTAAAGCTGTAAAAGCATTACTTAAGATCACATATAACACTTCTATAAATGAATTGTTTTTTTGTTCTTTTTGCATTTACATGCAAATAAAATTATTGTCTGTAATTTCATACTGGTTATGCCTACTATCAATGTTTTCCTGCAAGTTGATACAGTTTTAAAGTATGAAAATAGGCAATTTTTTCAAAAAACGATGCTGATTGTAAAAAACTATCTTTAATCATAATATAAATGTAATGCAGACAAAATATACTACAAATTTATACTAAAAAGTTGCAAAATGTTTTTTGAATATAAATGCATCTATAAAACTTACAAACGCTGATTTATTATTATCTAACAGGTTGTCTTTTTTTAAAGTGTAAAACATTCATAGAAATTCTATTTTTATTGTTTAGTTGATTATATTGTACACATTCACATAATCTTAAATACTGGCACTCTTGAAAAACCACAAAAATATATTTCTTATATCTTAGTAGTTTTTTAAATTACACTAATTTCAATCTTTTACTAAAAAGTGTATGTCAAGTTTACCTTATGAATAAAATAGTATCTTCTTATATATAGGGTAGTTCTTTGCGCCTTTGGACATTTATTATAATTTTAATTTCCATTATATGTTTAACCCACAATTTTATTATTTATTCAAATTCAACATCCCTTTATACTTGCTTTGGATAATTTATATTTTTCTTCATTTTATAAGCAAACCAATACTAACCAAAACTATAAAACCACCAGTATCTGCAAACCAATTACTACATTGATCCGCGGCCTATTCGGACAAAGTGGAAACAGAATTGTCACTTTAAACCCGCAAAAAAGGCCTACATTATATACTGCCGAAAAAATAATAAGAAAATACTAAAAGATTGTTTTTTTATAAGGTGTAAATTACTTCTAAAATTAATATATGCATGTTATTTTTAACATATAGATCTTTTTATGTGTATGCCATATAAGAACCAAGTATTAAAGTAAATTCTTGCATTTTTACACACAGAAAAGTTGCAAGCCTAGTATAAAATTTTTTTGATCGGTATTTTTGTAATTACAATGCAATCATCAGTGTGCGTGTATTTCTGAAGACCCTGAAAATGCATTATATGTTTTAATCAAGACAACATCGGGTGTTTTTATAAGATTTACAAGGTTCTATACTAAAATAAATTTAAAAAAAGTTGAGCACTTAATATCATAAATACAGAAAAAAAATCTGTACATGTTTTAATAGTATAGTCAATATAAAAATCACATACGTAGAAATATTCGCTCTTAATCTATCTAAAGAGCAAAAATCACATATTATTAACGAAAATAATAATTTGACAAAAAAAAACGAGAAATACATGTAAAAATAATTTATAGCTATATAAGTTTGATTATGATTATAGCAGCCCTTATAGTTTTTTTTTTGTTTTGAAAGCCCTAGATTACTGTTTAAAGCATTTTTTTATTTTTTGAAAGCATTTATAATTGCTTTTTCAATCCCATAAAAATGGCAAATGTGACCCAATCAGATTTAAAAAGATGCACTTAATTAATAAGAGGTTACCTGAATTGTTTCCATATAGGCAAAAAGGCAAGCTTTGTGCAATTTCTGTGATACTAAAGTAAGTTTTAATACAAAATCTAATGTTGCACATCATTTAAACACTAAAAAGCAAATAAGAAAAGAGTTGGCATAAAAAAAAAGATAATGCACCACAAAAAACATTTTTTACCATTACAAAAACTTATTTTACCACTATGATAACTAACGCATGTTCGGATGCCGCTATATTATTAGAGAAGCGTAGGGTTTAAAACCTACTTGAGTTTTTTTAGAGCGCTAGGTGAGGCAATACCATCGGAGTCGACAGCAAGAAAAATAAAAGAAACATGTGGAAAACAGTATTATGCGTATTTATAGAATAAATATAAGAACAAAAGGTTTGCGCAGTGGTTGAAGAATCTTAATTTCACGAAAAAAAATATTGAAATATTTGCTGCTCAAGAATATTAGGGGCAAAAACAACGCAGCTAGGCAAATGCGTAATGATTAGCTAAGTATGCATGCAATAAGAACAGAAAGTTTAATTGTAAATTTTTGGAAAAATAAGAAAAAAAAATAAAAAATTTCAGTTTAATTTTAATGTATGCTGCAGTATATATGCAATCTTGTGACAGATACATTTAAAGTATAGAAACAGAGTATTTGTTTATGTTTTCAGTCTTGCGCATATTGATCAAAAATTTGCTTTAAAGTAAAAGCATATTTTGCAAATGCAAATAACCTTATTTATCTATCTAATTAACAACAAAAAAAGGCCCAAAAATGGCAGCATTTACAAGACCGGGAAACCGTCAACTGTAATTTAACGAGATATGTAAGTTGGCCGAAAGGAGCCCTTATTTTACAAATAATTTTCCTTTAGTGTATCAGATAGTGATGGGCGAAGAAAAAGGAATGCTAGTGGAACAAGCAAAAACGGCGGTGTGCTGTAAAAACTATAACAAATCGCGCAGCACCTTTAATTGTAAATGCGAAAATTCATTGACTTATTAGAAAAGTCGGAACATAGCCATCGCGATATAATTATAGCGGTAGACGCTATTAAAATGTTGGAATTTGATACTAATTTTTTTTTATATTACACAAAGTATTGCAAAAAGACTAGATAACAATGATCTAAGTACAATAGTTGATAAAACTGATCTGAAATTTAACCAGCACTTAAACACCATTTATCGAAGTATTCGGTGCTGTCTGTAATAATAAAAGGCGTGTTTGAATTCTCAAAAAGCTTTGAGCTACGGATCGCAACTTTGCACTGCAAAAATAATAATCTATTGCAGTTTTTACTATAACAATGTTTACGATGATACATGATTAAATTAAAAGTAAATGTTGAATTTACAAATAGGCAATCAAATATAAAATATTTAAAGGCATTTTTTAACAGCTAAAAAAGCAAGTTAGTTGGCTTTTTTGGTCCGAACTTTATATGGAACGCAAGCATTTTGTATATACGATTTTTAACGTATTTTAATTACATTTTTACGGATGATCGATAGAATATTATTACTATTATGGCTTTGATACTTGATACTTGTATTATAAATTTCTTAAACTACCTTATGAGAAGCCAAATGGCATATATCTACATTGTAAAACCGCAAAGCAGTACAAAAGACAATAATAATCCTGCTATAAAAAAAACGATAAGTTGAACGTAAAAAACAAAATTTATGGCAGTTTTTAAGTGATTTAAATTATTTTCTTCAATTTCTAAAATATTTAAGTAATAAAATGTCTAATACAACTACGTTGAAGTATCTACGCATGTATTAGTTTTACAGGTAAAATAACGTCTTTTATAGTTTCTTGCTTTGGAAAAATACTTATTTAATTTACGCATATTGTGTATTTATAATCTGTACAAACTTAACGTAAACAAAGACATTTTACGTATAAAAATGCGCATAGTAGCCTTTTTTGTATTTTGCGTCATAGATTTGTAACAACAATATACTTTAAATTCATGTTATGTGTATTTATGTTCTGAAATTTACAAGAAACTATGTTTGCAAAAATAAAGTAAAATTTATTGCCGCGATATTACATTTAAGTGTTGTATAGACATGAATTTACCTACATATTTATGTTTTATATATAGAATATAACAATTAAGATATTTTAAAGTATATCAGTTGTAAATTTAGAAAATTTTGACGTGAATTTGCATACATTGTAATTGAATTTGTATTTAAACAGGTTATAATGTTTTTGTCTTGTATTTTTCTTGATAAAATAACGTCTGTAACAACTTTTACTTCTAAAATATAGTTATAGCTTTTGCGCGTAAATATTACGTATTTAAGCAATTGTGTCACAAGTGTGGTTTTTTCTAAGTGTTTGTATTTTTTTGTACGCGAGATTATGTGAGTTATGTATTTTACTCGATTTATAACGTACGTAAATTTTTTTTGGCAGCAATTTGGGTAGATATAATAAATTCTTTTGAAATCCTTTATTACTTTTAAATTTTTTTACACTATGTATTGTTAATAACACATTGTAAATATAAATGTCTTTTGGTTTTAATTTCGTCTATTAGTTATTTAGTAATGTCAAAAAAAAAAGGTTGCAGTAGTTTACCAGCTAGCTACATATACGGGTTTTCTGTGTCGTTAAAACTTTATTTCTTGTTTTTATACTATCACGAAAAAATTTTTTTTCCGAATTAATTACATTAAGACAAATTATCTAATATTTAGAGTTTTTGACGAATTTTGTTATAAACTTCTACTATAAAATCTCCCAGGTAACTTTATGTATATATGATGTACCACGGCAGAAAATATCGTTGATCTTATACCGCGTAAAATAGCTTATTACTCACCGAAGTATTAAACTTCTAAGCTAGACATAAAACTTTGTTCTAAATTAAGTCTTACTAGGTTTAATATGCTAGGCTCAAGAATTTGCAATACAAGATACATTGACACGTAAAATATATTACCTTGTACTAAAAAAAAAAATTTTTTTAGGGTAAAAAACAACAAGCTACAGGTCTGATGCATTTTTAAAGTATGAGATTGTTTTTATGTATAAAACATAAAAGTAAAAAACAATCTTTTAAAAAATATAGTCGCGGATTAATCTTTTATGAAAAATAAAATAAAACTTATTACTTACAGTTTGTGCCTCTTTCTTTGATTTATAAAAATAATATAGTAAGTAAAAACAATATGGTCTTCATTATATACTTTTTTCTTTTATGCAAGTAAGTGAATCTTGGGGTATTGTTAAAATTATGTTTACCAGTTTTATATGCGTACGGACCGTTTAAAAACTAGAAAAGTTATGAAAACAAACAAACAACGTACGTATAATTATTTCAATTTTGCACTTTGGTTGTTTTTTTTGTTTATATGTTTAATTTTATAAAGACATTTTTAAAACTAAAGGTTTGCAAAAGCCAAACCTGGTCCGTGTGAAATCCCTGCTGCAAAAGAGCCCTGGCATACAGAAGTATAAATACCCCAAATTTTCAAATATTTATTGAACGAGCGAACTCTTTTTTTGACAAACAAAATTTAATGATTATAGATGGATACCAGGAAAATATTTTAACTACAAAATTCAGTAAAAAACGTATAAATTTATATTTAAATGTATAAAAATAGTAGATCAATATGAAAACTATTTTACGTAAAGGTGTTTTTTTATTATTAAGGAAATCATGTTGGTCAAAAAGACGTTAACTACGTATTATTATATCTAAATTATAGTTGTGTTTTTATTGTACACATAAACATATTATAAGTATAACATTTTACATAAAATGACATGCAAGACGTACATTTTGCCACATAAAATGGTTTAATATAGCTTTTGTTTATTGCAGGTAAAAAAGGGATGCTTTATGTTAAAAATTACGCATTCGCTAACACCATAAAAAATGATTTTTTACAAAAAATTGCTTTTAAAAGGTTTTTTGTTGCATAATAATAAAATTAAGATTCTTTTTCTTTTTAATTGCATTTTAGCTATAGAATGTAATTGCATTTTTAAAAAATTAATAGTTATCATAAGCAAAAAACATACCAATTTTTTATTCCAGTAAATAAAAAAGACAAAGCATTTTATTGTATTTATATTGTATTCTTATAATATCATGTTGTAATGCAAAAGAAATTATTTATACAATATTTTAAGATTTCATTATCTATACAAAAAAGAATCTATAAAGATTTATAGTAATGTTCACAAAAAACGTAAAAGTAAAAACTTTATTTTATTACCAAAAGAGAAAAAAATTTGGATTGATTTGCAACCAAATCAAAAGTGACAAGTAAAAAAAAGCATAAAAGACGCTATTGTTAGCCCGCGAATAAAAATAGTTATAAAGGAGATATATGTACAATTTCATGTCACATAATGCAAATATTGATGTAAAAACACACGAATATTTTTTTGAAAATACATTTTATTCTTGAAGTTATATCTTAAAGTACTTTTTAGTCTTTTAAGTTTTATAAGAAGCCTACGCTATAAAACTACCTTAACAAACAAAAATTTATACAAAAAGTGTTTCTATTTTGTATTGCTATCATAGTTCGAATACTTATAAGTGGTATTTTGTAAAATATTGTATAAACCTTCGCAAATTCAAAAACTTTTATTTTATTTTAATCCTAAGCATATTTTATTCAATCATTTATTATTAAAGACAAACAAAAATCATATATAAAACATGCATATAGTTAATATTAACAAAATGTCATTTTTTTTTTATATTTTTTAGAACTTTTTTAACAGTATATTCTTATTTTATAAAAATCAAAAATATTGTAGTTTTGTAGTGTAATATATATATTTTAGTTTTAAAATAAAACTAATTTTTTTCAGGTAAATAGCCAAAAAAAATATAAAGTTTTTAAGAACTGATCGTCCAGCCGAAAACAACATAAGAACCTGGCCGGGTTGAATGTCTTGTAATGAAAGCAGCAATCTAGCGCCACCAAAAAAAAAAAATTGTAAATATGGAAAATATAGTATATCTTTAATGTTTTTTATACCTTACATTGACTTTTCTAAAAGTGTGATAATAAAATCCAGCAAAATAAACTGCAATATATAATATCATATAGTTTTTCTTAAATTAGTATCTGACTTTTATTTTCTTCGATATATATAACCATTCTTAGTTGTCAATTTTTTTTTATAAAAATACACAACTAGATATTCGCGTTTCGTAGCGATAAAAGATAAAAGTCTTAAGTTTCTGTGTACATTTTATCACATTTTTATGCAGAAGATAGTTCCCTGCGTATCTAACGTAGAGGTCGGCATTAGCCCGGCGTGGCCGCGGGTTTTTTGCTCTCAAACAAAAGATAATCAGCCAGGCAGGGCCCTTTTTTACCCTTTATTACCCGAAATATTTTTAATGCCGTTAAAACAATTTTTTTACCAATTTTTCTAAAAAAACCGTTAAATTATAATATTTTTTAATAAAAAAAACACAGATTATATGATTTATGTAGTTTTAAACAGCATGTTTTTTTACTTGGATTAATATATGTATATTTTGTAAAATAAAATACAAAAATAGTATTTTTTGTAAGGCTGTTATCTTTGGATTGCTGTAACAAGCGGTAAAACATCATATGAAATCAAAATATGACAAAAATTTAGTCGCTCGACATATATACATTTGACGGAAAAACAAAAAACCGTAAAACGTATGAAAACCTAACTTTAAATATGCAAAATGTAATAGATCAGTTTTTTATGTATTAAGCAGAGTACAGCATATTATTGATTGCCATAGATTATGCATTTTAAAACCAAGATTTTATGTTTATCTAATAACAAATGTCAATTATTTTAACATATTTTTATAAATAATTTTATAAAGTATAATGTTTATATTTATTGCATTTAAAATATAAGGATGTTTTATTTTTTATCTTTTATTTTTTACGTATAAGCTGTGCATCAACATACCAAAAATACTGTTTTTATACTTTGAACAAAAAAAAAAAACGTATTTTATGATTTAAAAAAAGCTTTTTTATATTTTTATTACTTAAAAAACTATTTATCAAAAAAATATAAAGGGCATATGCAAATTCCTTTAAAAGAAGTATTTATAAAGAATTCTTATACAATAAAAATAGTTACAAAATAATGTAAAACGGAATATATTTTTAATAAATAGTTGTACCTATCCTGATTATTTATATGCAAATTATATATAAACACTTTTATAACGACGCTGGTTTTTGCCACAATACATGCCGTGCGCTTAAAATAGCACAAAACCGTACATATGTACAAGGATATATTTTTAACATCAACCGCTTTTTAAAAAAAATCCTGCCATCCAATATTGATTTTAAGTTGCGTCTATTATTTGCTCTAGTTAGACAATTTGCATAAATTAAGTATACTATTTCAAGCCTTCGTCTTTTGATCGTGAAAAAGAAAGCGTATGTAAAAACGTGTTTTGACTTATAAGTACTATTATTGATACTTTGTAGAGTTCGTATTCTTAAAAATGTATAAAAACATTTTTAATCGCAGGAACGAAGCTATGATGTCTTTTTTTCCAAAAAAATACCTTTTAATCTTAGTTTTTATACAAGGCATGAACTCATGTATACAAGCTGCATAAGTTTATATTTACATACTGAAACTTTTTTTTTTGTTTTTTTTTTGAACATTTTTTTGAACATTTTTTACTATTTTTCTATCCTAAAAAATTTAAATCTTTTTTTTTAATAATTTAAAAATATTACTTTTTGTGGGTAAAAAGCTCAAAAAAAATCAATACCCGCCCGAACCCGGCTAGCGGGCCAGACAAGCTGGGCATTGTCAGGCTAAAGCAGACCTCTTATCTAGAGTGTCATATTTAGGCAAAAGAATAAGAACGGGTTCTTCCGACTTTTATTTGCGATGTAAAGTTAAGCCCGACGTAGATAAAAAGATATACAGTGTGCTATTAAATACAAGAAAACTTGACAAAAACTTTTTTGGTCGATTTTCCAAATTAATTTTAGGAAGATTTTTATGATTTTTTTTAACGCAACTTGCACCATAAAAAAGTAACTAATATACGTAAAATTAAATTTAATAGGATTAAAACACATTAAATACATAAGCAGCACAAGCCTTGTGCTGAAAACATCAAAAAATATCTTCGCTTTACTAATTGTGAGGAAACAATGTGTATAAGACGGCAAATATGACTTTTAGTATAGCTTCATATTTAATGCTGCGTGCAATATAATATATTACATTTTTTACTGTACAATATACAAAAAAGTAATGAGTTTTATACAAAAAGACTTCCTTATGATGTTGCATGCAAATAAATGTTAAACGCGTTAAACTATAAATTGGATAAATGATATACATAATGTCAAGAATTTTGGTCAAAGTTATTTATTAATTTATACTCTCTTTAATGCATAAAAAAAAATTAATTAAGTTTTTCTAATAAAAAAAAGTTTTTTTAGGACCAAAGTCGCCACAAAAAAAGTGTTTTCATATCATATATTTATTTTTTCTAATTGCATTACAGAGGATAGGTCAAAAAAATGCATTAACAAGAAAATCAATATAGACAATACATATCCTCTTAAAATATAATTAGGGTATTTGGTAGGATTTTTGTCTAAGATTCCGTAAAAAACAGTTTACACAAAAGAATGTATCAATATCAATATAGGCATATTTTGCACATATTATACGTTTGATGACGTTTTTTGCTCTATTAAACCTTTATTTTTTATAAACAAAAAATAAATGAACGACACAATCGTGTTCTTTCGCAATATTTTTTTTCTGATCTGTCTAAAAGCATGTTGTAAAATAATTTATTTAATACGCACAGAAAATCATATTTTGTTGTCTTTTCAGTTTAGAAACATTGATCTTAAGGCGTTTGTTGTAACAAAACATTATTTCTGCTTTACAAGTAATTTAAATATAGAAAAACACGTACTCAGGGTATTTTTTACATACAAAACGACATGAATGTATGTCTATTCGTATTCATATTTTAAAACTATTGCCGTTGTTAATTTTTATATCGTTTGTTCGAATATCAAAATATCGACTTTTGATTACACTTTATTGTTACAGACGTTGCTATAACTGCATTTTATATGTAAAGCATGACGTTTTAAATACTTTTTCACCCGATCACATTTAAAACACCAAACTTACTAAAAACATAATCAATACATGCTTTTGCCGGACTAAAATACAAAACATTGGTCAATATCGTAAATAAAAAGTATTTAAAAAAAAAGAACGTTTTTAAAAAAATCTTATAGCAAATAAATGCAAAAAAATTTCAAAAAAAGAAAAAAAAAACTTTGTTTTACAATTTATCTTTTGGTTTTGTATTACGAGGTAGAAAAAATGCTTTTATACTTATAAAAAATACAGAAGTGTAACTATGAATTTTATGCCAAAAAATCCTTATAAATCTGTTCTTTGTATGTAAAAATTAGGGGGCTGAAAATTGAAGAATATATTGGCACGAGATAAAAAAAAGTAAAAAAAAAAGTTTATAAGTTGCGAGTAAGATATATACAAGAAAAATTTTATTTATTGCCTGATTTTTCATTTTTATTTTGTTTTAATTAGTGTTTGTAAATGTTATGGATTTTTTATACTATGAAAGTGTTTTTATTTTAACCTTTATAAATACATCAAAATTCTTCTGACTTGCTAAATAAACTTTATGTGCTAAGATCGGGATAATTTTGCTTGATTGGTATAATCTTATAATAACGGTGCTTTGTTAAATTATTGAATAAGCTTAAAAACAATTACGTTCATTAATAAATTTAAGTTGTTCACATAGAAGATACCTAAGTAACTGCGATTTAAAATTGTACAAAACACGCAACTAGATGAGAACAATAATAAATCATTAAAAGCTAAAATTTTTAAATTTAAGAAATCATCGTCAATGTTCAATAGAAGATTATCATGTATTATAATTAGACAAACTAATACAGCAACAACATAAGAAAACTTCACTATCTAGCAATGTCTAAAATATATGAAATTACATAATTAGTTTTTTTACGATATTTATTTTGATTAAATTTGATGTAAAAATTGCCATTTTGCAATCAGAAAAAACTTTTGAGGTTTTATTTGAGATTTTAAATAACTATGTCGGCGATTAATTGTGGATTGTGCATACACGAACAATATGGTTTATCACGCTTATATTTTTTTGTAGTTTTATTTGTACTTTACGACAGCGGACAGCTCCGTCCGGCTGTAATACTACAATCTGTCTATCATGCTTCTGTTTAAGTAGGTTCAAATTTGATTCATTGAGCTCTTTAATGTAATTTATGCTATTTGTACGTAATCGTCTACAAGAAATTTAATATAAGTAAGCTTATACTTTTGATAAAATTTCTGCCATTATATATGAAACATAACTGACGTTTGCATAGACGGTTATGCAAAAAGCAAAATCCTTGATGGAAAAATAAATTTACTGCTTTTATAATATTTTTTTACTATTTTTGACGAGGCGCGATTCTCTATATGATTTATAAGATATAAAGGAAACCAAACACTATCCAAAAAATATAAAATAGTGCAAGGTTGTCTTGTACAATTAGCAAGATACCCGTTGCTTATACCTTACGCATTTAGTTTTTAATATCAGAAATATTAAGTTGACCAGTTTCTTTTTTTTACCGGAAATAGATGCACTTAATCTATTTATGTTTGATATACCATGTATGTAATAGTTTTGCAGTTGTCCAAGGGCTCTAGTGAAATATTCTTACCCCGTAGATTTGTAAAGTGCCTTTTTTTGTAGAAAGTTGCAAACCAAAGTAAATCAGAAATATATTGTATTACTGGAAACTTTAGAATTTTAGTTATAAAAGTAAGCGCTTTTTTTTCTTAAAAATACGTATATTAAATATTTTTTTGCTGTACGATAAATTTTGGACAGAAAAATATTTATAAACCATTATTTTTTGTTATCCCTTCAAATTAAACATATTTTGCTTTCTTTTACTACTTGATGACTATGATAGCGTATAAAACATTTTTCTATAAAATATACTGAAGAATAGAATTATTGATATGAACGAAATACATTTCTTACATAATTTTAAAATTATAATATATGGGTTCAACCTATAAATGATATTTTTGCGTATTACCAAACTTTTAAAATATCACATCTTATAAGAAATCCGTATATTTTTATACATAGTGTAGAACATATTTGCTCATTATGGCAAAACCGTGGAAATCTGACGTTCCGTCGTCTACGATGTGCTTTTATGTATAATAATTAAATTAAGTTATTTGTTTCTTTCAGTACCAAATAAAGTTATGCTACAATAAAGATTTTATTTAATGCTCTAAAACATTAATTTATAATAAAAAACACATTGAAAACATATGTTTTTAATAGACGGGCATACGAGTCTATTCCTAGACCAATTGTCGAACCATTTTTTTTTTTATTTATAAAAAATTCTATAGTATGAATTGGTTTTGTGGATCAATAATTATTAAAAATTTAGATTTTACCGGCTGGATAGGCTATTGCTAAAGATTCATAACTTTTTCGAATTTCTAGATTATATGTGTATTTTAATATATGTGATTTTTATGGACTACATGTAGATGCTGATGCCGCTTTTCAAGGTATTAATAAAAGTTTGATGTTAAACCATGACGATATGATAACGCTGGTAAGTTTCAAAGATCAACAAGGAGTAGTAGAAAATGACTTAGCTACAGTTAAAGGAAAATAAAAACTAAGTACGCATGCAATATCACATGATGAAAATAATTTTAACTTACACTGCCTATAAGTACATGTTTTTGGAATATTTAATGTCGCGCGCTGTGCCGGGGATCGATGCCGAACCGGGAATAAGGTATTTAAATGCAGTGTTTTTAAAATCGATAACATACTTAAGAATATATAGTTTACACAATTAGTAGTGTCTTATAATTTTATTTTATTTTCTTTTATTAATAATAGTAAGTTATTGCTTTCGAAGGTTTTTAGCACCCCTGACTTAAGCTTAAATAGGAAAAAAAACAATTGTTTAATATAAAAAACGTTTAAATATGATTTTTTGGTTTAAAAAAGAATAATATCTTAATTTTGTACGTTTGTTTTATTTTAATTGTTTTCCAAAATTAATCCCCGGTTTGGCATGGTTCTTCGGCACAGCGCGCACCATTTAATAATTAAATAAAAGTAAATATATATTAACTTTGTATATATTTTTATTATAGTTGTTTTTCTAATAAATCAATGATATCATCCAAAAAAAAATCAATTTTGATTTGATCTGTTGTCGAACGGGACTTTCGTCACAAGTGTTGTTTTCCTGTTTCTTTACTACTAGCATGCTTTTCTCAAGCCGTAAACGCCTGTCATCCAAATTCCTATATTTAGATGACTGTTTTATTCCTCATTGCATTTTGATTTTTTTTCATTGTGGTCTATAACTAAATAAATTCCATTATTTATTTATAATTGTACTTTGTAAATTGAGTTTACCTGACCCAACATTCGTCTATAATTCATCTTACAGGAGTATAATTTCCTCTATATCGTCTTTTCTTAGAGAACATAAAACATTATTCGGAATAAATCTTTTGTTCTTCTCAACACATATTTGGTCCAAATACGTCGTAAGCCATGCACGTTGTTTACGTCGTAAGTCATTTACATGATATATTTCGTTTTGGACTTTTTATTCTGCAAACCAGAATCAAAATTGTCATCTGGAATCTTTCGATTTTTCTCTAAATGTAGCTGCAAAGATTTTTCATTATATGTAAGAAATAGTCTTCGTACCTGTAACTCGTTATTATTTTAAATGCAGATCAAGCAGATCGTTATATTTCTTTTGTATATTCTTTCTCCTTAAAAAAGTACAGGTTTGAGACAACCTAACCCATACTGCTAGCAGGTGAAGGTTCGATTGCAAGCCAAATCGATTTTTTAGAAAATATACAATGTTATTCATATCTGAGCATTTGTTTTAAGTCTTTTATCAACAAAAATTTTCCTAACATTACAGGGTAATAAAAAACTTATCAAAAATTGTATTTTATGTAAAAATTTTGTATTTAACTTCAACCTTTACGTATATTTACGTATATCAGTTTTTTTATGGACAAAATTTGCATTTATATACGTATATGCAAAAGCTCGTGTATACGGCATAGATTTTAATAATTTTGTAATTGTAAATAAAAACCATGATATACAAATATGTTATTATATTTCTAAAGTTATTTTTTTATTTTTTTTTACGTTTGGTCATGCTTAAATAAACAAGTTTCGTGCAGAAAAAATCCTTTTACATAAATCCTGCACACGCCTATACTTTTTTTTTGGTATGATATCGGTAGTTCGTGACATTTTTTCATAAGACAGAAATGTTTTTTATACAAAATTAAGATGTCTATATGGAAATTTTTTAAACTAGCTATGAAAAAAGTTGTTTTCTACATATTTATAGATAAAACATAATTTCTAAGTACTTGTATTGACTGGTATATATTTATTTTTGATGTAAATAGATTCTGTCAATATTTGTAATCCTAGTTATATTTACAAATGAGACATGAATTGTCCGGTAATTGACCGCCAGAGACGATTGACAATAATTTTTAATTGCAATACCGACCGGAAATACCCGGAAGGTTAAATAACCAAATCGGATGCAAAAATTTCGCCAAAATTTTGTTTTTCGTACAAAAAAATACTTTTATGAATTTTTTAATGATATAAAATTGCAAGTTGTTGTCTTTTTAAATCAATATGGGTGCATTACCACTAACTCAACATAGCAGTAAAAAGAAGTTACAAGAATAAAAAATATTTACCAAAGTAAATGATTCTTTTTTATCGTTTACAACAAATATAGTATATTTTTTACGACGGTTGTAATTTCTATATTTAATAAAAGAACGAACAAATGCAAAGTAGATAAAAAACAAATTAGATTTGCAGGATTTTAATTTATATATGAATTCTGCAAACTTGACATCACATTTACTATAATTAATACTATTAATAAAATTGAATGTGTAAAATTTTCAATTAAAATTTTATACATGAGCTGTACAATTTGATAAATAAAAAAAGTCGTCTTTTATCTAAATTTTTCTGAAATAATAATTTAAAAAAAAAAAGTTGTTCGGATAGTGATAACCGGACCGGACCGGAACCGATACCGGAACCGGAACCGGAACCGGACCGGAACCGGAACCGGACCGGAACCGGACCGGAACCGGAACCGGAACCGGACCAGTCTGGTCTGGTCCGACTGGAGCAATATCTAGACCATGCTGGTTTTAAATTTACAACTATAATCTAGTTAAGCTTTTTTTTAAACAAAAATTGCATGGCCAACAACACTTCAAAAAACTTTGTCAATAAATGGGTTTGTGATTTTGACAAAATTTAGAGAAAAAATAAAAAAAGAACTATACCGAAAAACAAAGGCGAAGCCAGGAATTTTTGAGCCAGGGGGTAATCAGTATTTTTGCAAAAAACAGGGCCTAAAAACCATATTTTTATGCGTTTAAAACATTATAATTTTTTTTTGTATATAATATTTTTTAAAATTTTTTATTCAGATGTTTAAAATCAACAAAATATATGCACAAAAAAGTTTCCCATTGAATTTATCGTCGAAAGTTGACTAAAGGTTGAGGGGGGTATACCCCCGCCTCCTGAAATCCCCCTTTCTGGCTTCTCTACTGCCGAGAAATAATCCGATATCTTGGTTTTTTGCAAGCACATAGGTTATATTAAAAATAAAAACAGTAAGCTGTTTTTTATATAAAAAGTGTTTTCTACATAGACATTTAGTATGCAGAAAAGTAAACAAAAATTAAAGTAAAATAAAATAATCCTTTACTTGAAATATTCGTTGATTATTGAACAATATATTTCAATAAAAAGTATGAATAAATCTTTACGAAGATTTTCAAGTACTTTATGTTTAATATTTTCTATTATGTTTTTTTACCGATTTTTTGTTGTTTAGGTCATGATAAAATATTAAAATTACGTCAAGTCAAAATGCTTGTCTAAAAAACATTAAACCTATTTCTGCATTAGCTGCAAAACCCTTTTTAAACCACCATTTCAGAGAATACAATATTCCAAAATGAAAACTTTTAGCGGTGCCCTAGTACTGTTGTGAAATGGAATGCTTGTACAAAGCATAACATAAAAACTAAAAAATTAATGTTATAAGAAGGTCTGCAAATATGCCGTGTTCGCAAAATATAAATTTTTCGCGTACTGAAATTGTGCCAGATTACGCTCTTTGCAGTCTATTATCTAATATTAGTCAATAGTCGCAAACTATCAATACATTTTATAGTGCTTGCTTATAGTGTATAACACAAAAAAATAAAAAACAGCTGTATATAAATTTTAAAATCGCATAAAAAACATTTAAACAGTAAAAAAAGCAAAAAAATCTAACTATTATAACTTTCGAAATTTTTAAAATAAAAAAATTGTTTTTTTCTGATCGTCTCTAAAAAAAGCACGTTGATGTAAGGGTACACCTTGTGTGCACAGTGGAATGTTAGGGTATTAGTTTACCTCTGTTTTGTCATATAAAAAATACCAAACAAATCGATCTTTGTTTAACAAGTCTCTGCTTATAAATAGATACAATAATTTTTTCTGTAATGCAAATTGTCTTTTGTATTTGTTTGTCATTTTATTTGTCGGTTTATACCCGGGGTTTTACAATAATAAGTATTCATGGCGAGAATGCGGATAAGATTGTATTATTGTGTAGTAAAAAACTAATGAAAAATAAAAATAACAGATCTAAGTTGTAAAATCAAACTGCAAGAACTTTTCACCAAAAATCTTTGTCTGATATCTTCTTAATATATCGGGTTTAACTAAACGGGCAAATTCCAGAAAACTATTACAAAAAAAATGCATACCTATATATAATAAATTAAGTTTTTTTGTTTTAACAACGCTTAAAATTCATCTTTTTTACAAACAGTTAATATAATGCTACGTGGCTTTTTGTTTGTTTTTTAAAAATAAATGTCAACTAAGTTTACTTAATGGTCAATATAGCAAGTTAAAATACAATATCTCCAGTCTAGACATATTTCGTCGCTTTTTATATTTTATTTGTATCCCATACACGCTTTTTTACTATTGAACCATTTTTTAATTCTAAAAGAAACTTAAATTGAGTTTTAGATTGTATAAGACTACAATATTTTTACATAATTCTTCTTTATGCGTTTCTTTTAATCTAAAGAATCTTATTTTTAAAACTTAAACTAAATACCCTTCTTCAAACTCCTCTACCTTGCGTTTCCTAAACCGTGTTGCATAATTTGAATACTCCATATTGTCAAGCGCTTTTTTTCTAAAATGATTACTTCATGCATCTGTAAGTGATACTGCTATACCTTTATGGTATGTGTTATATATAATTTTTTAACTTTGTGCATCTTTCAGTACTCGAACAATGTTTGAACTAACACCAATATGTTTTTAGTGTGCGATGAACACGTTCAGTGCGTTGATGGTATTTATTGGTTTTCTTTTGACCTTGTAATGGATATTTAAAAGTTTTCCATTTTCATTTTGTAAATATATAACCAAAATTTCTTTTTGTTGTTGCTCACTTATTTATTTGGTAAATCATTTTACGTGCAAAGATTTGAGTGCGTATTTTACAAATTATTTTACTTTTTTTTATTTTTTTTGTGTTATTGCAATATCTACTTAAGTGGTTCTTGTGCACTAATACATATATAAACTCTTCGTTAAACTTTATTGTATTACCAGCCATTCTGTCATCTCCTCTTGATGTTTTTTTAGACCGTATAACTCTTTTTTTGTATATATCTTCGTGCATGTCAAACATTCCCCGCATTTATCATTAATGTGTTGAATCTATTTCAGTATACTTCTGTTTTTATTTTATAATAGACTGGCTCTGTTCCTCCGTGCTTTAAGTCATTATGTGCGTTTACATATAGCTATGTTTTTGGGTATTTTTCCAAACGCCAAATTTTTCCTGAGTTAAATCGGTAGTATTTTTATCTAAACTATTTTTGCTTTTTTTTATTTGTTTGCACAGTTTGTATTGCCCTTTTAGTCTTCCCGAATTTTTCTACTATTATGTGTTCTTTTTGTCATATCTTTTACTTAGAGCATAATGTAAAACCAATTTTATTACTGTTGCAGATTCTAAAGGGAAACCGTTCTTAATTTTCATTATCTTCTATTTCATTTATTCTATTTTTGACAATAATGTTTTTGTATTGATATTCTCTAAAAAACCATAATCACTTATTATATAAAAACGCTGCCTCGTAACTCAAAAGAAAACATATCTTTCAGACCTGCACAGCCATTTTTTTTCAGTTATGGAATATCTGCTTTGGGTGGGCGTTAACTTTTTTGAGTACTATTGTAGCAAAACCAAAACATTAATTTTATTTTTTTGTAACATAACTGCTTCCATGCACGTTTTGCATGCTTCAGTCTTAAAAGTAAATTCTTTTTTTGAAATTTGATGTTTTTTACTATTTGCATCCCTAATGGGTTTTTCTAATTTATTTTACTTCTTTTCTCTTTCTCTGTCCAATAAAATACTTATCTTTTTTGATAATCAAATATTACTGCAGTGAGTGTTAAAAAACCTTTTAAAAATATTTATTGCCATCCACAGAGTCGTAGAAATTTTCGCGATTTGGCAAAATTTGTTAGCAGGATATTATTTTTCTGTCATTCTCTACAAACTAGCAGTTTTTTTTAGTTGGCCGTGCACTCTCATCCCTAAAAACCAACTTCTTGCAACCCAAATTTTAATTTCTTTGAATTTATTTACAATAATATTTTTTTAGAATTTCTTCATACCATTCTTTACACAGTTTTCATGTTTATATTTTTTTATTTTGGATTTATCGGCATTCATATATACTTCAACTCCAGCCTTCACACACTCTTTCAGTACTTTATCATCACTTTTTGACACTAGACGAGTCTTTGTACAAACCTTATAAAAAACCACTCATTTAATCTTTTTTTCCGCAATCAAAAGTTGTTTTTCTTGGTTCGCTTGTAAATTTAGAACATTTAAAAAAGAGACTTTGAAATTAAAAAAATGGTTTTCTGTGTATTATCAGTGCCCCTTCTTTGATACAAGAACATAATTATTGTTGCTTGTTATTTCGTTGAGCTTTATGCAGTTTTTTACCAGCTTCTACTTTCATCTGGTTCTTATATTTCTCTAACCGGATTTTTTTATTTTATTCCGATACGTAAATCGGATCCTCTGCTGATAATTCTTCTATTTGACTTCAAATTTTTTTCTTAAATTATCTGGTCGTACTTTTTTTTTAGCAAAATATTGATACTCCTCTATGTTTAATTTACATTTATCTCTGAGAAAAATTAAAATCATTTCTTTCTTTTTTCGTATAAATACCTCGGATTAGTTAATTCTTGCAGTTGTCAATGTTTTTTTTATATTTTTTTTGTGTTCCATTAATATGGATTGCTTCGGAAATTTTTTATAACCCTCTTTTTATGTTCAAATAAAAGTCTCGTTTATTATTATCATCATTTTTTTCGTTTTTTCTTTTGCATTTTTTTCGTATGGCCAAATCTGCTACATGAATAGCATTTAACTAACGATTTTCTGCTTTTATACGCCGTTGTTTTAGGCTAACGTTTCTTTGTTCCTTATAACAGTTTTTCCTCTCTTAGCAAAAATTTTTGTTTTTTTTAGCTATTTATGCAGCTTTTTTTGCAACTACAATATGCATAAGACATATCTCCTGTTTTTTTCCTTGCAATTACTGCTTTATCTCTGAAAAATAACATTTAAATACAAACCTCCTACTTCTAAGGTTTTACGTCCAGCTTAATATAACATATAATTTTCTGTGATTAATTTTTCTTAGTTTGTATGTTACCGGCAAAAAAAAAAACTTTTAGGCAAAGTGTACTTTGCCTGGAAAATGTACCATTTACGGACCCATAAGCAATTTATATGTGGCCTTATATATAACATTGCCTAGGAAAAGTAACAATTTGCCTGCAAAGTATAACTGGCCTGCAAAGTATACTTTGCCGGTAACATATACATAATATTATTCTCTTAATCTTGTATTTTCTCTTTTTTATTCATCAGTTAAAATACTCAAATATTCAACACACTCTTTAGCGCCTATAATTTGTCTTTTATTGATTGTTAGTTTTGGATTTTTTACCATGTCAACATATTTATTAGGGGTATTTTTGTTAAATATAAATACAACATAAAATTAAAAAGAAAATATGTTTGTTATAAAGTACTATAAAGACGGGAAAAGAAGTATAGAAAGTGCATACATTTTTTTTTTGCACAGTGTACATGTCACCTGTTATCACATATTTTTTCGTATACAAAAAAAAAATAATTTGATATTTTGTATACCAATCGCATAAATTTTTGTTTTGTTTTATCTTTTTTTGTAAGTTTACTGAAAACTGTTATTGCGCGAAATTGCGAAAAAGACACATCATAAAGAATAAATCTTTTTGATGCATAAGAAAAAAAACACAATTGCAAAAAAAAAAATGCGAATTATGTTTAGTGCGCAGGTCGCATAACTATTCAGAAAACAGAGTTCGCATAGTTTCATTACTTTTTTTGTTGCAGCAAATTTGCTTTTGTAGGTATTGCGGTTAATTGACGCTTAATAACTTTTTCATTTTGTATATTGTATAGCTGTAAAAACAATTAACTAGTCCTCTTAGAACATATTAGCGCAAAAAAAAACGGCGCGTGGTTTGTGCGTCATCAACGCACCAGATATTGCGGATTTCATTGTTATATTCCATAGTTCAGAATATGAAATTTATGATTACGAAAACTCACATCATAATACACGCTTTAATATCATTGTTGGAAGAATATTGCTTTTGCCGTCGGTTTGTTGTTTTGTTAGTTTTACCTACACACATGTTTTGTAAATCGACAAAATTTATGTCAACATTCTTAATACTACTATAAATTTCTTTTTTTTTATAGCGCAGAATGTTAAATTATATATTAAAATTACGCAATGAAGCCTTTATAGCATGTCATAAAACTATAATATACATATAAACTGTATTGCGTTGTACTTCATTACAACAAAATCAGAGCGTTAATTTTTCCTACAATCATTTATGCATATAAACGGTTTTTTTCAAAATAACTTTTATATGCATCCAGTCATAGATGGTTAAAAAAGTTTTTCAAAAAGTTTGTCACATACAGTGTGTCATCCGAAAAAACTTAAAGTATACACTTGACTCTCGCGACTGAAACACTACCATAAAAATATTTGATTTGTGCGGTGATATTATTACAGAATATGTCTTATGTAATAGAAAAGCTTATTCTGATGTAACCTACATGCTAGGATGTCTTATTTCTATATGCACAAATGTTTGCCCTAGGCCCCTATTTGTCTTTTAAAAGGCCTTTTTTGTCCACAGGTAGAAATGAAGGTAACGTGCGTTTTGTAAAATTGCGCCATATCAAAATAGCTTATACTCAATGACAGTGATAAAAAACAAGCGTAAAAATGAAGTAAAATGCAAATACGACACATTATTTGTATTAGAAAGACTACTTAAGTGTTACTTGCATATTATTTAAAGTAGTTGTCAAATAATACTTACATATAATAAAGCTGTAATTTGCAATAGCTTTTGGTGAGTTAAAGACACAAAAAACTATATCTGAATGCAAGTTCGACATAAATCTTATGAGCTTTATTATAGCTGAGAAAGATTGCGGCTCCTGTAATCAATATTAATAAGTTATTGCTAGTACTAATGTTTAAGTCTTTATCAGCGGGCTTAGTCGACTTTTGTTTTTTTAAAAAAAAAAGTTTCCATGGCCAGGACCGACATTTCAGTCAAGCTCAGTCAGTTTTTTCTATTTTTGCACGAATTTGTAAGAGTTTTTTTGTTAAGCTTGCGGTATACGTAAATAATAACGAAATATGACATAAAGTATGACGATGTATTCTTTTGTAGACAGTTGTATATGTAAATAATAAAATAAACATATATTACCGATATAAACACAGTCAATATCGTACAAGAAAACTTATGTTGAGGTATTTGATTTCTAGTGTTTAAAATCAATGCTTTTCAAAAAGAAAATACAATTTTTTGTACAAAAATTGTATACAATGGCGTGTTTTTGTTTGCATTAATAGACCTTTTTACACGTTAGAAACTGCGGACGAGAACACAAATTCTATAATATTTATTTTTTAAAAATTTAGTTAGACAATTATGCTGAAACGCATGTGATTACGAATAAGTAAAATTACGGCTGTCTTAAAAAAATATACAAATTCGTGCAACTTGTTTATATGTGTATAGAATTTTTTATACATATTTACAACTAAAGATAAAATATTTACCGTTTATAATATCTCATTTTTTTGTAAGTACATGGATAGTAATTTTTACAAAATTAAACAAGATTATGATCAGCTTACCCAAAAACAACTTATGTTTTTAGATATATACCACTTACAAAAAACTGCATTTTTTTGTATACACGCATGTAAAAATATGCGTTTAAAATGCAATGCATTTTTTGTACGCAAAAAAAAGTTCCATGAAAATAAGAAACAATTATTGGAAGTCTACTTGTGACAATCAATCATTTTCTTGTGTTTGTCTTGTAATTTACAGTTAGAGGTGTGTGCAAAAGAGATCGGGCAACGGAATTTTTTTACATATGCAAGGCGAAAAATCATATCAAACATAAGTTATTTTACAATATAATTACAGAAAAAATAAAATAAACAAGCAAAAGTTTATATATAACTAATTAAACATTCCCCAAATATTTATTAGTTTACCTTCTAGAATTTTATATGTTTTTTACACCGAATTACGGCTCACGCATTTTAAAAATGTAACACATACAACGGTAAGCTTCTAACGAACAAATTTTACTAGTGTCAACCGAAGACTATACTTATAAGGCTTCAACGGCTTATTATTCTTCGTTTTTACGTTTTTGTTTACACAATAAAGGTGATACGATTCCAGTTGACAACATACACTGCAGACATGTGTTTTTGGGATAGCAGTGTAGGTTTACAAGATTTTTTTGCTAAAATACTGCATATTATACAGATTTTATGCATTTTTTGTATAAAAACCTTAGTATTACGTATCTTGCTATTTTTATGTATAAAAATATGCAATTTGTGTTTCTGCTATTTAGATTCTTTTTAACTATTTAAGCTATATAGATTTTCGGCTTAATAGAAATTATACGTCAAGTCTACAATTTTTTTCAACCGCCCGTACTTGCCCCGCAGCGACCCGAGAATACCATCTAAGCGATTCTATACCTCTAGTTAAGATGTAGTTTATTAATGAGCTGTTTGAACTAGAAAACACCATACGATTAGATTTCAATACAACAGACAAATAAACGATTATAATACAAGTAGATTACATAAGATATTTTGCTGCAAATAGATAATAACACCGCAAATTTAATTATTTCATATGTAAAAAAAATAATCTTTCAGATATTGATGAACCAGCATTCAGAGAATTTTTTAAAGTTAAAAATTCGAGTTACATATTTCTCAGCCGCTTTTTCTGCCAGAAATAGTGCCAGATCTGTATGAAAACAAAAAACCAAATATAACTACAACAATAAATAAATAAGAAAATTTTTAAATTTTTGATAATACCTCCTATCTATGATAATAAAAATTTGTCAAATGCTTAACCCTATAACATTTTTTTAAATATAGGTGTGATCAAACAAAAAAAACTTGAAGTTGCAAGAAAGAAAAATGAATTTTTCCTGCGTTTTTTTTCGACCGGAATACATTTGTTTATCGATGCAAAATATGAGAAGTTAGACGAAAAAATAAAAGTACGCATAAATTAATCTACAGACTACAACATCTATACAATTTTTTTTATGTCTTTATTTTGTTCTGTTTATTAGGAATTTTTATATTATGCTTTTTATTTTAATCTATACAATCATATACATTCTTTCTTAACATATAGTTACTTTGTTATAAGTGTATTTTTGTCTCTAATGATAAATTATATCATTCATCCTACTTATATATATGATTTTAAATAATTTTGCACTTATATCATACACATATATGTAATTTTTACTAAATTAATATTTTCTTAAGCACAAATGTATGTGTGATTTCGACAACTATGGTCTCAAATTTTACACATATATAAGATTTTTAATGGATTATTATCAGGCCTCTTAAAAATAACGATATCAAAATTTTTTCCTATTTTTTCTTTTTAGTTCAAAAAAGCATGTTTTGAAATGTTAAAAATAGGTTTTTTTTTGGTAAAACAAAAATAAAAAAAAATCGACGACTTTTTTTGCGATATATTATTTCGCAAGATGGCAATATTATGAAATTAATCGCTAGTACAATATTTATGTCGGTCTTACATAGTTATGCGAATTACAAGACCGATACTACATCAAATTACCACATAAAACGTTTATATATTGTTTATAGTTTTTTGTTCTAAATAGGCGCATTTTTTGCATAATGTTATCTACTTTGGCTTTATAAACGATCTTATGTATGTTGCGTATAAAAGACTATACAAAAAACTATAAAAAACTTTTTTTTGCATAAGTATAAATCTATTCTTGCGTACTTGTACATAGAAAAAAATCAATTTAACCATCTTATAATTTTCTTTTTGCTTTTATTACGTGTTTTTACAATTTTTTGTTTTTTAGAAACTATAATATTTGTAGATAATACTACAAAAAAATTAGAATATTATTTAAGCAGGCATAGATTGTTTTGCAACTCTTATCTGGCCCAGTATTTTCATTCTACAATTAGAAATAAATATGTGTGGTTTTTTTAGGGCGCAATGCATAAAAAAAAGAGAATCTAGGCATATGAAGTTAACTTATAACATTTTGAACAAATCTGTTTAGTTTTAAAACGGTTACTAATGATTCAACTCTTGTATATATGCAAGTTTTTCTATAAACAACTATACTTCAACATAGTAAGTTGATACAATAACGCTAGGGCAAAGAAAAGCCTAGTAAAAAACAGTGGTGGTTTATTAATTTTCTTATACCATAGACGATGTATGCACAAATACTATTACAGAAAAGCAAAAAAATATGAAATTGAAAATTTGTAACTTGTTAATCCAACCTTTATAATTATTATTAGGCGTAAGAAGAAAAAAAAATTCCATTTTTAAATTCTCTTTCTAGAAGCACTTCTTTGATATTAATTTTATTACTAATATAAGCACAAAAGGTTTCCTTACACTCTTTTTCTTTTTTTGGTTGTTGCGTGTGCCATAAAAACAGCATTAAAACAGAAATTACAGAAATTAAACACTTTATTAGACGTTGGCACTATAGCGTAATTTTTTAAAAAGAGTATTTTTACCGTATTCTAACATTATAAAGCGGATAAATAGGGAATGTTTATATCAAAATTTTATTTTTTAGAGGCCTTATTATGATGAACGATCATACACATAAAGGAAATTTTTTGTCGCTTTTAACTTATATGAAACACACATACATGTGTAATTTTGCTTTTAAAAAAGCCCCATATCATTACACGTATATGTGTTGGTAAGAAATTGGTTCTCAGGCCATTACACATATATGTACTTAAAAAAATTGAAGCTTGGGTCATTACTAGGGCGCTCCAATTGCAAAAAATATTGAAATGCAGTCAAAATTTTATAAATGACAGTGATTTATTTTAAATGCAGAATTTTTCTGCAACTATTTTTATTTATCTGTACCCCCTTCAATGTCTTTGATTATAACACCAAATACTATTATATAGTAAAAACGATAATAAAGACTATTATAAAGAATATAAGTTTTCTACTAGAAAAAAAAATTAATACAGAAATTTGCAGAATTATTTTTTGAAATGCTTAATTCTGCAGTTTTTCTTTGCATTTATGGTCCGCTTTAGTCATACACCAAAAATATCTATAACATACAAATTTTCGGTATCAGGTCATTACACATAAATAGGTAATTTCATCATTTTTATTCTCGGGTCATTTCACATATATGTGCAATGCAATGTATAATGGTTAACATACTGTACTTACAAATTTTAAAGACCTTAATTGCATTTTTACATTATATTGAAAGTAAGAATAATACCGTAAATAATTATACCTACAGTAATAATTTGACACATTATTTGTTCTTATTTATGTTTATTTTTGTAGGAATAGATGACAATTTATACGTGCGATCTGGCTACATAAAGACTAACACTTAGAAACTATTTGAAAATTTTTTAAATTTGTAGCATTTGACTTTTTAAATACATCGAATGCAAAAATGGCAAGAATAATATACAAAACTATAAAAAACGGGTTATAAAAATGTTGTTGAGCATGTTATTATTTTGCTTTGGCGTAAATTTGCCTTCAAATTTTTTTGCATAAGTAAAAAAATACATTGAGCATTTTTTTCATAGGCAAAAATCGAAAACGTGTATTGCATATGCAAAATTTTAATTGCTTTTTTTACAAAAAAAACTATATAAAAATATATTTGAACGATTACTAGTTAAACATAAATATCATTATACATTTTTTTCTGTATAATTGATTACTTTTTTCTGCATTTAAAACTGTATTTTTGCCTGTTTTTATGTTTTTTAGCCTATTTATTTGTACATGCGTTAGATTTTTATAGTTTAATTTAATTTGTAAATATTCACATCTTTCATTTGGTTTTCAATTTCTCCTTATCCATATATAGGATTATCCCTATTATCTGTTGTATCATTTAGGGGACTCTGACGAATATTTTTTATTGGGTAAAAAGGGAGCATTCGGGGGTTTTTTTTTATATATTCGGTATTCGTTCAAACAATAATTTCGAAGCGAATTTTTTTTTTAAAATTTTTTATCTATTTTTAGAAATTGTATTTCATCCTACCTTAGTTATATATCTAAAAGTATTTTATTTTTTTATTTTTTTACTTCCAAAGACTTCCTGCATAATTAAATTAAAAAAATGTTTTAAAATTGTGTATAATTTATATTAATATAACAGAATTCGTAATATTTATACCCCCATATGTCACAAAAAAAAATTTTGTTTATTATTTTTTTTACAAGAAAAGACACAGAAACGGGGAATTATAGCTTAAAGGGTGTGCGTGTTTTTAAGCTATAAAAGTTATAAGCACTACATGTATATATAATCATTTTCGAAGAAAACACAAAATCCAATTACCTGAGTCACTTTTAACAACAGTAAATAAAGCATGCGTTCAACAAAGCCAATGGATAATTTTACTTAATATCAAATGAATTAGAATTTTTTTTAAATTTAGTAAAACCGAATATTATGTGACATTCGGTATATTCCTTTCTGTCATCAATTCGGTACGAATTTTTTGCTACAAAACGGCTTTTTTGCAACCCCTAGTATCATTGGATACAGAAAAATTTTGCAAAAGAAATAGATAAAAATCAGAAATTTTTATATCTATTTTATGCTTTTTACATTTTTTACGCTGCTTTAATGCATAAGCAAAAAGTTTATAAGGAAACTAGGCTAAAATTCTGCTTAAGCAAAAAATGAAACATGCCCATAATTTAAAGAATTATTTAAAGCAAAGAAAAACAAATTTAAACATGATTTAGTAAGCCATCTACTGTCGTAAAGTTTTTTTTTAACTTTATAGGTCTTGGAAGATAGTATCTTCCGATAGCAACTATTTTATATAAATAATTTGAAAATCGACACCAGATACTGTATATTGTATGCAAATTAGGTTGAATACACATAGAAAATGTTTGTTTTGCTCGAAAAAAAATATGCGTACAATTTTCTATTGCTTAAATTTATGTTTTTTTACAGTTAAAAATTTTGGATAAATTTAAGGGTGGGATACTATCTTTCAAGCAAACGGTAGATGAAAAACATAAATCGAAGTTTAAGCACACTTAGAAATAAATTTTTAAGTTTACTCAATTTTATAAAAGCTTCGGATAACATAAATGCAACACAAAAAAAATATTGAAAAGTATAAAGAATTTTTAACTCAAATCCGATAAACCAATAAGTCTCGATAATAAGCACAGCGGTAAATATTACTGTGCTTTTTATTGAGATTTTTTATTTAGTGTACCACTAATTCTCTATGGCACACTGTACAATTTCACCTTACAGAAAAACATTAAAAAATCCAGACAGGATAAAATACGTATGACAAAGAAATAGAATCTCTATGAAGACTTTTATATGGCACATAAATATGATTTTTTTAGGTTTAATACAATCCTTTGGCTCAAAACAAGGAAAGAACTTAAAAAGGGAAGGATTAATCAATAAGAGCAGGTAGTGATGACCCATGCAATGTGTAAAAAGATAAAGGTTTTATTATAGCGATCATCATATTTTGTTTTATTGATATACGACAATAACCATACTAATACCAAAAAAGATCGGTATTCTGATATTAACATACTTTGTATTATTCATTTCTCTTTTGTTTACGTTTTTTTACTTGTTCTTATTATCAAAACGTTTTTTTGTTTATTTGGGTAGCAGTGGCGTACCTAGGAGGGGGGCTGGGCGTAGCCAGGATTTTTTGAGGGGTGGGTTTTAATTTTTTTTATAAACACTGTTTTATGATAATAGAAAGACAGTTTAAGTAATAGCAAAGTAAGGCCTATGTGCGCATGACGCAAAAGATATAACCGATTCTTATATGTATGGATCCGCATACTAATATAAAGCAAACTTTTTTCTGAAATGCATTTACACCTTTATCTTTATAAAGGCTGGGTGTTTTACCTTGCCTGCACTGTAAGCAGTCAAAAGACACACTTAATACGTTGATTTGCGTTGCTTATATTGTTAAAAAGGATAATTGTAAATTTCGTCGCAAAAATGTCCAAACCATTCTATTGCACTTTAAAATACCTATGATATTACATTGGATTGCTGAATTTTTAAGCGTTACGTAATTTGTTTACAACATTTTACGTTTATTGAAATTGAAATTAAAATAATATAACCGATTTTTGTCTTTCATTAAAAAATCGAATAGCGACCGGGATAATATCTTGCTATAATAAATTAATTGTAACTTTTTGTCTGTATATCGTTACTGCGTGTATGTGTTTTTTTTAAGTTGAAAAAATTTTTTACCCAAATTTTGTTAATTCTGATTGTTTGCACGTTATAATAAATTATATTGTAAAAAAAACACTGAAAAAATTAAAGGCAAATGCATATTTAGCCGGCAATCTTTTTTCAATTTGATAATTTTGGTTATGGACTTACTTTTTCGCTGTAAAAGAATCTTTATCTTATGAAAATCTTCTAGTTAAATACAATAGCCAAGCATATATTATAACAATGATTTTGATCAAGTAAATTGCTAATATTTTGCATGAATAAAGGTTACTGTATTTTTTTCATTAAGTTATTAATCAATGCTTTCTTTGTTTAAAGTCATAAAAAAAATATCTTACATTATTGCAACACTTACAAACATTTTTAGATGTATATATAATTGTTTTCATTTGTTTTGTAATAGACCAGTGGCGTAGCCAGGAATTTTTTAAGAGGGGGCACAACAAAATAAATGAGCTAAAAAGACAAAAAAATATTTTGTATTTTTTGCTAAAAATTTTAAGAAATTTTGAAAAATACAAATTTTATTTAAACATTTTTTCGAATATTTTGACGCCCCAAAAAAAGACCCCCCATCCTTAAGCTCAGGCTACGTTTTTTTTTTCTAGGGGGGGCACGTGCCCATTCTGTTCCCCCTCTCCCCTTGGCTACGCCACTGTAATAGACAATCAAGATGTTTGATTTTTTAAAAGGTTTAGGTATTACGTAAAATAGGCTAAAAAAGGTATTAAAAACCATTGTGATGTTTTTTGGAGATAGATTGTTGTTGTAAAGTTCACAAAGTACAGACAACTTTAGCTTGTGCGATAGTATCAGCTAACTTACACTTTTTTATATTTTTGTATTATCTGAATTATCTGTTTACATTTCCATATAAATTATCCATGAGAGTTCATAAATAAAACCTAGTAACGGTTACAATATATAGCCAAATGAACGGTATGTGGTCTTATTATTTGACAAAATAAATGAAGTATTTTTGTAACAACTATCATTCAATAATGCAATCGTAAAAAGCCCGTTTACGACTTTTTTTAGTTTCCTGAGAAAACGAAACATTTTCTATACTATTTTTTATCTTCATTTTCATTTTTAGATCATTTATTGGCATCTTTTAGGCAAAATGTTTTTGAATACAATTGAGAAGCAAAGTTTGCGTATTTTAAATGCATTTTTATTACCACAATAATTTTGACACAGCTTAAGAATTAGAGAACATAATTAGTGTCTGCTTAATGCCTTAATATTCTTCAGACAGTAATTGCATATAAAAATTTGTAAAACGTTTTTTTTAGTTTATTCAAAATATAAAACGCTTAGCCAATTTCCCCAACTATATCAATTCTTTGTAATATTTTCCCTGTAAACTAAAAATTGAAAAAAATTTCGGGCCCTCATTGTGTCCAATAAAGAGAAAAATTTTTATAATATTTAAACTAGATAAAAATTGTTGTTTTTGGTATATTTATTGTTTAATTGATAAGCTATTTTGACATTTGTGACAAAATACTAGAAAACATGACTAAGCAGTAGATTAAAATATTATTAAAAATTTACTCTTACTATTGAAAATCTTTAGACTCATTTTAATCGTCACAATACTAAAGTGATGTATATCATTTCACTTAAAAAACAGTGTTTTTTACGCTTATATTTATTTTTGGATTCTTTAAGACATATTACTATATTTAGTGAAGGTTTTTTTGTTTGGAAACTTTAAATCTGGTTATTTACACTTTTTAAAAAAAAATTAATGTATTATTTTTACAATTTGGATAAAATTATGTCAAAAACTACAGCACTTTAAAAAGACACCCTTAAATCTAGGCGCACTTTTTTCTGAAGGGGGGTTTTATCCCCTCTATCTCCAACCCCCTAAATACGCCAATGGCCGGGGCCCCCTCTGGTTAAAAACTGCGCCTGAATTTAAAGTGGGGCTTTTTTTTGTGCAGAGATTTTTTTGAAAAAAAAATCTGTAATAAAAAATAGAAATTTTCCAAAAAAAAATAATAAAGATTTTTCACGTCATAAATCGTGTTTTGAACCCTTGTTTTTCGAAAAACACTGACTAGCCCTGGGATGAAAAAATTACTGGGTACGCCATTGTGGGGTGGTAGAAATGCATTCCACCTGTGCTTATAATCGAGACTTTACGCTAGTTACGTGTTACCAGTTAAGCGTTTATGATCAAACGTATTCAATGTTTGTATTTTAGTCAAACAGCAAGTTTTTTACAAAGAAAGGCAAAATTAAATTAATCGGATTTACATATGATTTACTGAGATTTTTTTTAAAATCCTCTAGATTTAGATATTGTTTTTAGCATCGAGATAAATATTCTTATTTGTTAGAAGGATAAGAAGTATTAAATTCATGCTGTCCGTACGACTGTTTTGTTAAAAAAATTAAGTATATTGGGTCTACGCCTAAATAAAAGGCACACTGACATAGTTGCACGAAAAAATAGTCTGTATTGGTATTTAAATAAATATTTGAGACTGATTTTTTATTTAAGACTTTTTTACAAATTTGTATTACTCAGACATATGTTCTTTATACATTTATAGATTTTTATATTATCTTTGTACTTCAAATTTTATTCTAGTACAATCCAAAATGTATATTTTGCAATTCCTTGCTTTTATACTAGTATTTTCAGTCTCAACATTCTCGAATACCGTGTATTATACAGTATTTTTTGCTTAATCCACTAGGCATAAGTAATAGCACTTTTGAAAAAAAATATAGAAAATTTTTCTTAATTGTACAAAAAACATGAATAGCTGATAACCAATCTCCTAGGATGTACCCGGGTCGCCTATTTTGCGTATTCCAGGTACCAAAGGATTTATTTTGTATCTGGATTAAAGTCAACGCAAGAAACTTAAAAAATTGTTTATAAACACGGTTTAGCGTATTAATACTGCAAGCAAGTGTTTCGCAATAGACCCTTTTGCACACCTAAACAATAAAAAAATTTTAAAAGAAATAAACTTAAAACAAAAAGAAAAAGAAATGAAGTGAAGTGACAGGGGTTTGGAAATTTTTACACAGAACAGATTTTTTGCATGGTTCATTTTTTATGTAATGACATTTTGTTTTGCAATACCATTAAAATTGTGTTTTTTTTTTGTTTAAATGCAAAGACTTGTTACAAGATTCTGGTATACAACAAATTCGGGTCGCTTTGTAAAAAAACCGAAAAAAAATATAGACGTATTTAGTAAACAACAGTAATGCTTAAAAAAATTTATCTCAAAGCTTTTTTGAAGTACTTTTGTTGACAAAAATTGAGAGAAACCTAAAACCTAACGTAAAACATAAACATTTGATTTATGTCGAACGAAGAATCAATACTGCTGCTTCAACAACCCTTTCATGATGCGGTGGCCAAACTCGCCAGCTTGCTTGTAAAAAAGAACATAAAATATGTGCCAGGAACAATATTTAAAGCGGGTTCGTTAGTTTATAACAAAAAAAAGTTGATAAATAAATTTAAGATTCAATGTATGTAAAAAAAATTATGAACATGGCATATGTATTTTTTTTTATATTTTAAATATTTTATCTAATAACCAACCCTAGCACTAACCTTAACCTTATTCGAACCACAGAAAATTTTAGTTGTCTGTAAACATAAATATTTATGGTATATTCTTTTTGCTTTTTTATCCTGTTTAATGATGTTTTTCTTTTTTTCTAGCGTGTTTGCCATCATAGCAGGTCATTCAGGCGAGGTGGATTGTTCGGCTTGACCTTCATAATGTACCGTTTCTTTTAATACATCAATTTTTTTGGGCCCCATGTCAAGAAATTGATAAGTATTTCTGCTTAAGTAAACCTTATTTTTTAAACAGCTGCTGTATACTTTTTTAATTTGTATTTTATCCATATTTTTTGTTATGATTTGACGTTTTATATCAAATAGATTTTTAACAGCAATGATCATTTTATACAAAAATTTATACCCATCTCTTATCTTACAAACTGCAATAAGGTACACCAGTAAAATTGAACATCAATTCTGCACATGTAGTATGTAATAACTTTTTTCTACCGTTTATAAAATCCCGTTTTTTTTTTAACTAAAAAAAGATAATGAATAAAAAATAAAGGCCTCTGGACATGCGGCGGATTTACATTTTAGGAGGCCCGGAGGCGTTTTTTTTGGGGGGCCCCTTTTTTTATTTTCAAATTTTTTTCGTTCTAGGCAGTGATAAAACCAGTTAATTGTTTTTCATATACTGCAAAATTTTTTTTGTTGCATCAGCTAAATTTAAATCCAAATAAAAATTATAATTTTCGGCGTATATTCCTTATGATTTTATAATCTAAAAATAAAATTGTTTGAAGGTGTAAATACAAAGCGGTAAAAAAACGGCAGTTCATATGAAAAAAATAAGTTTAACAAGTATTTTCGTACAAGAATTTATTCTGATATTATGAGAGAAAATGCTAATACAATACACAATTTGGTATAATAAAAGTTATACGCAACAGTATGCTAACACTTATAATACAAAAACTGATGCATTGGTCCTTACTAAATGTATACTGCAACATGGTATTACAATAATTTTATACGACTTTTTTATTAATCGGCATTTCATCCAATAATACAGTTTTATGATAAATTTAAAACGCATTTTATACTATATACACAAAAAAATGCCATAAATACGTATTTCAGTGTCTAACGTAGTACAAACGCGGACGTAAAAACCAAAATCTTATGGACTAAAAATTCACACGGAATGTTAGATACACAAAAAAAACATGGCGTTTGCTTTGCATCTATTTTGAACTACTTAAAACAAAAATTCTTTACATTAAACTACAACTATCACAAGAAAACATAACAAAAAAATACCCAGTTTTTATTTTTATATAGTTATAGCATCAAAGGAAGTTTAACAGTTTAAAAAAGTCTGGTTATTACTGCTTGCATTT
>JAQFYM010001004.1:0-42531 GCA_034694785.1 Agrenia bidenticulata
TACTAACAAGCCCTTTATTTCTCACTCTAAGTCCACCCTATTCTAACTAACATAAGGGATAAGCCCTCAATTACAGGCAAGATATTTAATACATTGACAATAATGAATTAAAAATTGTACTATCAACAGATGAGCAGTTTATTTTGGTTTGTTTTGATTTATTTGTCGCTGCTGCGGAAACCACAAGTAATACACTTGAATTCGCAATGCTCTACATGATTTTGAATCCAAGAGTTCAAGAAAAAGTACAGGCTGAGATTGATTTTGCAATAGGGAATACTCGAGGCCCATCTCTGCTGGACAAATCTAGGTATCTTATCTCTGGATTACATTTCTACGTTCAACAAAATAAATTCATGAAACTATCAGCGCCAGCGATTTGTTACATGTTTCAATATGTAGAATGCCCTACACGGAAGCTACAATTCTGGAAGTCCAACGTATGGCTAATGTTCTTCCTGTAATAATTCGAAGTTCAATTCAAGACACGGAAGTGGCAGGGTATCACATTCCCAAGGTATATCTGAAAGTTTTTTTTAACTCAAAACGGAATTAAATTAAATTAAAAGTGTATTCATATTAAATAATTCAATATTTAGGGAACTCTTGCTTGTTTGAACACTCACAGTCTACATTTGAACAAAGATACTTGGGGGGATCCAATGAATTTCCGACCTGAGAGATTCTTGGACTCTGGAAACAATGTTATAAATGCACACAAGATTCTGGCATTTGGACTAGGAAAAAAAAGGGTGTGCCTTGGTGAAGCTTTGGCAAGGGCTTCTCTTTTCAGTTATTTTACATCTATTCTGCAGAAGTATACGTTCAAACCATCGCTGAATCATGGGGGTCCTTCGATGAAACCTGTGTATGGCTTTACCTTGTCGCCAGAGGAGTACTTTGTGAACGTTCAACAAAGATAAATACAAGTTTAAAAAATTTTATGGTGCTCGTTGATCAAGGGGGAATAATATAAGATGACAAAGAATATATTTAAATTTCAATACTACAGATTATAGCGTTACCGGCATAAATACCAATTTAGGAAGGACATCATTGACAATTAGTTCGGAATACGAGAAATTTGAAAATTTCAGGAATTCTGCAGTCACTTTTTTAATATGTTAACTTAAACGGGTATGTTTAAAAAAATTGAATTCTTGAATGTCTGCAAACATGGAGAAATGGGATCGGATTGTGTTAAAATGTATTTCATTTGAACCCTAGTGTTTTTATACATTAAATTGTTATTCGGTTTCAAATGTTGTCACTTTTATTACTTACTTTTCATAAATGTAGATAAGCTTAATTTCTCGTGACTTCAATTCTCTATTTGTTTAGTTTTTCAGTGCAGGCTTTCAATTGACAAACTATTGAACAAACAATGTATGGAGTGGAGGGGAATAATAACTTTCTTTGGACCAATTGTTTTTAATGAGATCAATCTTCCTATCTGAAACAGTAGATAATTGTCGCACTTTTGCTGACGTTTTAATTCAGTATGCAAACGGAATTTGACACTATTTAATTAACAAAACCTTGTTTAAGATCAAGGTCAAATCTTTCCCCTAAATATAGGTTGTTAGCGATGATTCAAACAGTTGACAATGTTGAGAGTAGTTAATTAAAAGTTGGAAAAACAAGCTGTCAGGAGACAATTGTAATTCTTTTTTTAAATGGGTCTTTCTTTCTGTTTAGAAAGTGTTTTGTAATTCGGAATTGAAATGCCAATAGATGCATTTAATTTTAACCCTGTTCATCATTATTAATTATAAAAAAGTGCATTCAAAAGTTCTCTAGTTTATAAATGCTGGTTTGAATCAGTTGTAACTTGTAACTGATGGAAGCCATTATTTGCATTACATTTTAAGAGCACACCAAGTCACAAGATGCTTTTAACCGTCTTGTTCTTCAAGTCGTGTTTGCCATCCTCATGAACGCCATTTACTCCACGACTAGTTGATGTATGCTTTGTTACAGTATCTTCAAGTCTTGAATGATGAGATGCCACATGACAACACTTGACACTAACAAGATAAATAAGACAAGGGACAGATATGCATAAGAGGAGACGTGGAGCACAAGTCACGATTTGCAAACTCGAGGACATCTCAGGATGTCCGTCCAACTTGGACGATAGAAGGGACAATGGAGTACGGAAATGGAAATATAACAAGCACAATAAACGTAAAATTGCATAGATCTAAGATAAAACCCCCAATTTTTATTAGGTTGGACCACAAGAGGGAACAATAAGTTACAAATCTTCATGCGGTTCCTTAACCCTTATAGTATAGATCCCAGTAGGGAAATGCTGTCTCTTGTTAACGAGATCTGCATAGAAAATGGCAGAAGCCAATAATTTTATATGTAGTATTAATATTGTAAGGGATTCCAGAGCTACACTAAAGACCAAAAATAAATGGCGAAGGTGTGGCTGGTGGCTGAGTCCTTACAGCTCTCACTGATTGACAAACTTTGAGGATTAATTTAATTACTAAAGGACGTGAGAATCTCTTGCCCAAACGAGGACAAGATTTTATCCATCATCATCATAAAGTATTATTACTGATGGGATGCTTAACGTATTTGGGTGATGCTGTAAAATTTAGCATCCCATACAGCACCAACGCTAGTACTAAATTCCTGAGCACAGAAATAATAGTTATCCATCAAGAAACGGCTGTACAGACACTCAAGCCTGATATGATGATTACAGTGCGTCGATGATGTTGATTGTTGATGCTGATGATAATATGTAATAATATTACTCCATTCGTGGCAATCGTATTTTTTACACTCATTTGTGCACTTCAGCCCCAGCTTTGAGTGTTAAGAAAGGGAAAACACAATGGGACAATATATCCTAAATAATAATAAAAAATGCCTCTTTACAGGCAGGTTTCCATTATTGTGGGAGGATTGAATTATGTGGTTTGATTTCTCAGAGTTCTCCCCGTTCTCCCATAATATATTCATTTCATTCCCCCTTTTAGATTTCAATTGTTGTGCAGTTATATACTCTCTATATCTGCATTCATTATATAACTGTAGTAACTTTATGGACTCACTGAATATAATGTCGTCTTTTAACCAAATGCTAAATGTTCAAAAGTGAGATGAGGTAGGGTTTTGTATTCACTTTTAACTTTAAAGATGATTGTGTGTGAACCGCATTACTTTAAGTTCTAAAAGAACTTGAGCCTTCAGCTGAAATTAGACTCGATAATAGCCCTCTGTGTCAATTTCAGTCAATGTTCTACAAGCCTCTCATGCTTTAAAAAAAGGATTTTGCAACTTTTTGAAAACCTCTTACTAAATGCGGGGTGGGGTCCTAAATTTTCAGCTTGGGTGGGATTCAGATTGTTTTCAACCTAGTTAAAGCAAATTTTTCCCGAAATCCAAAATTCCGGATATTTTTATTTACTATTTATAGTTTTCTAATCGAATGCTACCTAATTTCATTTAAAATTTCATACCCGTTAATTGCCCATGGATTAAGTCCTGTCACCAATACAAATCTGCACGCATTGTTAATTTAGTGATAATCAATGTTCGTAATACATAATCTCAACCAAGGGAATAGGATTTAATAGCAAGTATTAAAGTCTGATATAATATAAAATACGGCGATGATGAATGAACAAAGAGGTTTTAAGTGACAAACGGGTACTTAATCCTCAATCATTTCTTAACACCCATTTATTAACTTTTATTGTGTGTATTACTCAACATTCTATGATATCCATCACTCCCTATCTGAAAAGAAGATTTCCATGAAATTCCATGCGGCATTGCATTGTTTTCTTGTTCCATTCTTTGATTTTCAAAATGAATCCAAGTAGTAGAATAGAGCAAGCTGGCAGGAAACAAATGAGAGTGTTACCAATACCACGCAATCATCAATGCGATATGGAATGCAGCAACGGTAGGCTTAAAAAAGCTTTGGAATTTCACAAAGGGAAAAAATAACACAGAGAGATTAGGAGTATCAAGTTGACAATCAGCAATGAACCTAATCCCATCAAATTTGTCTTCGACGACAGAGACTTATTGTCAAAATTGGATTAAGTGAGGGTTGTCATCTGAGGATAAAGCGGTTTTTTGGCAGGATGGATGACATCCGTGGATAATTTTTTATCATTAGGGCGGTACAAGACCTGACTTGGACTGAATCCGAGTTATTACCTCAGATTGATGGTTCTCGTTTCGTTCCTTACATCATCCTTACTAAGATGATTGTCAATTATAATTCATGCTAGAATAAAAGGCTTCTTGAGCTCATTTTACAACCTGCCTTCAAATTTCCCAACAAAAAATTCCCATCCATTATTTGTGTTTATTTTCTGCCACTAAATGGTAAAAATGCTACAATGTGCGAAGATGCAGTTCAAGTGCAATCAGAGGTGTGTATCATTTAATTTGCACTTTTCTTCCTCTCATCTAAAATCCATTGTGAGTGTATTATGTACATAAGGATTGAATAGCATTATTAAATTTACGTGCTACAATGCCTACAATAAAGGATTGAGAAAAAAGAGAGCCGAAAAGCCATTAGAGGTCTGTAATTTATTCCATCTGAGGTAATTATAGGCAGTGGAGAGTAAAGTGAGGTATGAGGGTATAATTATCAAAGGAAATATTCATGAGTCTTGCGAAACCTCACCTGGACAACATTACATTCTTCAAGATTCTAGATTAAATACCAATTTTTGGTCATTATTGCCGAAGCGTATTTCTAATCTTTTGCACACATGATATGATAGGGCTACAGAGCAGAGTGAACAGTGCCAGGGTAAGTGATCTGAGAAACGCTCATTCTTAAATTTGAATACCATTGATTCACCCAAAAAAATAGTAACACATAATTTGTAATCTTAAAAGCTCAAGATTTTGGACGCCAGAATCATTGTTTGGCATGGTATTTTGCAAGGGAACTCTCCAAGCCTTTTTTTGCCCAAATCAGTCAAGACTTTTAAAGAAAGGTAAACTTAACATTTAGGAAAAGTGACACGTCTACCTGGTCATGCATGTAGGGGGACTTGTGTAATTCATAATTTTTCAGACTTGCTAAGCATTTGAATAAGCGTGTATATGCATCCCCTATTCAAAATGGTGATATACTTGAACCAATTTTAAGTACGTAATTCTCTCTTGCTCAACATCAGACTTAGAGACTCGCAAATCTAATGAGATTATACCTGGCTCATCCTATCATCCATTAGGAAAGTGGGTTAAACTTACTTCTGGGGCCTCCAAGAATAAATGCTTAAATACCATGTCATAAAATGGAGGAAAAGTCCTTATACCTTTTATTGTTCATTACGACTCATTTTTCGTGATTGCTTGAACATTATCCTACGGATAGCTTTTATTTTTAAATCCTTTGGGGGGATTTAGAATTGCATTGTTGGATGCCTAGAGTGTTAGTGTCTAGCTAAAACTGTATCATCTACATATGTGTATGTCACTAGTGTATGTTATTTTGATCTTTAAAAATAGCCAGGCCAAGTCTTTACGTAATGTGTGTAGTAAATTTAAAGTACTTCGCAATACATACCAATTATATGTCTGGTTTTTTTCATGAAACTTCTCCGTGTAGAAATTTATGCTGAATTTCTATCAGCAAATCAGCATCAGCAAAGGACATGAAATTAATCAATCAAGTTAACTAGACTTGAAGACTTTTGTAGAAACAAGATAATTTACTTTCGTAACCTCTTAAGTTCAACGATTCGAAAAATTTGTATTTCCTATATTTGTTAATCCCGAGTCTGTCTCTACAAAGAATATAAACGTTATACAACTTTTGAAACGCAAACTGCCTTGTACTGCTAACAAGCGTTCATAAAATTTAGAGGTTAGTTGCTCGTGTGATCAAATAATTGTTAGGCGAACGGAATGTGTGCACCAGACTGGATAGTTTTTACAAATAACGAGGATTTCATGCAAATCAATCCATGTTAACCTGACGTCTAGCACTATCCGCGTTATCCATTAAAGCCCACAGAAGAAAAGGTGCTCAGATTTTTTTATAACTTTAAACCTGTGCCTTACTCCATAGCCGTTCTTTCACCTTTGAACTGACTTGCTCCAAGCCCGTGTTATCTCTAAAAGTTGTTATTTGTAAATAAGATTTTATGTTAAGGCAGACGCAAGACAAACTGTCTAATTTCTCATCCGGAGACATCAAATTAATACTCCCTAGTAGGAAAAAAGTCAATACACCTATGAAAGCATATATCCATGATATTCATCCAAAGTAATTTGCGAATACTGATTCCCTACATGTAATGAATGATTTCTGGCTGTATAATAATACATGGATCTCAGGTGTGCCGCCTTCCTCTTGGTTCTTACTAGGATTTGATTGCTTGCAAACTTGCAATGGCAATATCTATGAAATAATAACATGTACCCACCACCGCACCACAATCCACCACTACGATTAAATAGACAAGGGTGAAGGAAAGGAAAAAAAGCAAACAAGGTATTAAAAACACACGTTATAAGAAATTTTTTAAAGTAAAAAAATTATCGCTTTTTTTACATCCTCCTCTGCTCTTTCCGTATTTTATGTAACAAGTACAGATTATATTCCCTCTGGGTTCATTAAGATCCTCACGATGTAATCACCATAGAATAAAATAATTTTTTTGATGAGCCTTATACCTATACCTACAAAAGGACGGGGCAGGGAATAAACGGAGTTGGGTAAAAAAAAATAGCAAGGAAATTGGTTTTTCGGGAAGAGAATTATATTATTATGAAGGATTATTTGAATTCTGAACTTTACAAGTCCGTAGTTAGCATTTGCTAGTACTGCTTTAAATGTGGGATTCATAAGGATAAGCAAAGGATATTAAAATCTAAGAGGATGTACAATGAGTGAAACTGTTACACAACTGCCGCGAGTGGGTAAATACGTTTTTATTTCTTAAATAATGGACTAGAGAGAGAGACTCGAAACTCGACAGTGATATTACTCTGTAACGGTGCGGTGTAAAGGTCGAAGGTGGACCTTTCTCCGTTTCTCTGAGTCAAGTTTATAGAATCCAAGAAAAAAAAATAACAGAAAGGGGAAATGCACATTTGGATGATTTATTAACTGTTTTTTTATTCTAAGATCTCACAAGGTATATGCCATGCCACACTTTAGTTTGATATAATTATGCTTTGAGCATTTAAGCTGTGGGTTGGGTTGAACTTGTAGATTCTAAAAAGTTTGTGAAAGGGCTGTTGAGCATGTCGGCTGGAATTGATGGATTAATTTATTTTCCCTGTTCGAATAGATGATTCCTAAATGTTTTTTTCTCCAAGCCCAATCGGTGGTATTGTTTCATCAATAATGCAAATGAGAGGGGATTATTAAAGTTTTAAACACCAGAGAGTATCAAACGCGATTTGAATTTATAATCAATGCAGATGAGATAAAAGGTCACAGGACTATTAAGTAAATTAAATAATTCTGGGGATTTAGGAAACAAACAAAAACAAACTCTCTCTGCACAATGTTTAGTGCTCAATCTTGTTAAACGGGTATCAAAATGGCTGGGAAGGATGAATTAAGTACCCAAAATGTCTTTAACGGTCTCTTCAAAATAATAACTGACAAGGAACAATTCCGAAAACAGTCGTGCTCAATATTTTTGAAAATCCACTCGAATTTTAACGGTGACGGTGGAAAAAAAGTCTTAAAATTATCTCCCCAAAAATGCCATAAAGGTTAACTCACTAACGACATAATAATCCCTATAAAAAACATCCCTCAGAATTTACTCCATTGTATTGCATTGTTTTGTGTAAATAAATTATCATTTGTGTTTCAAACAAAACACATAAGAGGTGAGGAGATGAGTTGATTGTAAGGGTTGATAGTGGTCGTGCCTTGAGTCTTTTTTTTTCATTTCTTAATTCCTTCACCAGTTCAACTCTTAGAATCATCTGCACTTTTGGTGATGATGAATTTGATGAATGAATGGAGGAGAGAAAAAATTGCTAATTCCCGAATTCCAAAGTTTGCACGTTAGAGTCAGCCGTAGATCGAATGGTCATTCACCAATCCATCAATTCCCGTTCATTCCGTTCAAGTCGAAGAAATTTTTCGACTTTTGAAGTCCAAGAGGAGGAAAATACCTGCCGTCTTCCATTGTGTTTGAAGCAAGAGAAATTGCAAAATCACTCTGACTTTGAAATTGAGCATCTTGAGCATCTTTTCAAGTCTTGTGGCAGTTCGGAAAACTTCAATCAATCTTTTCTCATCCTCCTCAAGCAGTTGGTACTTGGTTCAACTATACAAATAGGGATGGATGATTATGAGCTCATAATCCATTATGGAAGAGTTGTATGAGGTTCAAGTGTGGGGTAGAGGCAATCTTCTGCTGAATGAGAAAAAGTGCAGTTATGCTCTTGAGGTTATTTAATCCATTACAATAATCCATTATGGTGGATCAAGTGTTTTGTATTTGTGAGGTACGAATAGACTCGACTAGTCTGTTTAGCCTGCTTGTATTTGTTTGATACATTTTATTTGCCTTGACTTTGCATTCAGGAATACGGAAATGATTACTAAATATTTTAAGATTTCAGACAGTCGTAGAAACCGGATTTGGGTTTCATTTGAAAATCTTGAACGTTGCGATAATCAGAACTGAGCTATGTTCATAGCATTGATAGAATATACGTTCTAAGTAAATATGGAGGGGTTACCGTAAATAGACGAATCGATTAAATCGGTGGTTTGTTTTTGAAATCCGAAACGGTTATTTAAATTTTTAGATGATGAAAAAATTCGATGACATCATTCAATTCAATCTCTTCAGGCATCTATTGTATGGTTTTGTAGTCATTAAGTCATTAATTAAGTTTATCAGGTTTTACTTTTTTTATCATTAGAATTATCCTGATTATCCTTCAATAAATTAACTCCAACTATTAGTGTAACAAAAAAAGGCTCACATAGAACATAGTTGTTCATTTGATTTGATTTGAACAAACTATTTGTATATTAAAATACTAGATGAGGAACCTGTAATATTATACAAGCAAACAAAAGACAAAGATAGTAGGCATAAGGCATGTAAAGGCTAACTTATTCTACTTCTAGACTATTTGTCACTTGTAAATTACAAATTACTCATGGACATGCTATTCATGACATTTACGCAATTGCTTTTGGCACTGACCAATGACAATTACACAGCAGTTGGCTGAGCAGACACAGGGACAAGATTAAAAAGAACAGCTAGCAAGCCCTTCAGGGATGCTAAATTCTTCCTGGACTTTTTAGAGAAAAGGGCGGACACACTTCGACTTACATCATCAATTCGGAAATAATTATTTTGAAGCCCGATCACGGAAGTATTGCTTACAAAGTCCCGTTTGTTTATAAAAACCAACCCCTTTCATCAGTGTCAGTCATATCTTGACTGTTAAATCCCAAAGCCAGTGCCAGACTGTCTGGGTTAGCTGACTGCTGAAGATTGCTAATTTGTTATGTTAATCACCATTCATTCACCCACACATCATTCATCCCTGCTACACGGTATGAGACGGACTTCCAGGGAGGAATTTCAACTCATCGTTTGAGTAGAGAATCCCTACCATCTAATCTCTCGGGAAAAAGTCGGCAGGTTTCTAAGCCCGACAAGTTGTTCAGAAAAGCCTTTTGTTTTCAATAAGGACTTTTAAAGAACTCTCCGTACAAGTTATGACACCTCATTTAGTCAGCGAATAATTCGCATGTCAAGTCCATCAGACTCCTATTCAGTATGCTTATATATGTTCATCAAGTCAGGTATGTGTACATCGTCCTACGGAAAGATTATAGATATTTCTTTTTCGAAACATTCATTGCCCGAGTATTTTATTTGCATGCATTGATATGGTAGTGTACAGTAGATTCTCTTCTGACGGACTTATTAAATTCACCAAGTCATAGAGATGTTTAGTGTTAAACACATAAACGATCTTCTAAAAACCCTTAAATCTTTAATCTGAGGGAACTGTAAATGTACATTTTATATCGTAGAATTATTAAGATATATCAAATTCTTATAATTAAAGTATTTACTATGAAGTTAAAGATTATTAAAATTGAAATTCTTTTACAAATACAAAAAAAAAATTACGAAACAAAACAGAATCTGTTTGGAATCAACAAATCAGGTGCTGAGAGATTTTTCCGATTTCCGTAAACAATAAAGTGTTCGACAGTGTACAGAGGTTCTGCTGTATTTCCTATTAGTTTATCCTACCAAGGCAGACAAATTCCTCAAACACATCTTCTTCAAACTATGTAATACCTAAGTATTAAGTATTAACCAAGTTCATAAATCGTTCATTACTAGGCAGACAGACCATTTGAAGTTCATGTGACTACACAAAATCCCCATGTATTTGTATGCAACCTCGAATAAATTATAGTGAGAATGAGATGAAATGCTCTTTATCGAGGTATAGGCGATGAGCTGTTACAAGTCACAACCTTCAAGTTGTACCCATTATACAAAATATTAAAATATTTGTATTTCCTTAAATTATGTGCAAAAGTTTGAGATTGTAACAAACTGTCAGAGCATCCACAATGCCGTTTACAGTTTCATGTAATTGCCAACAGCCCATTAATATTGGTCCAACTACAGTACCATTGACTACCAACATCACTGCCATCATAATAATCTTAGAGGCAGGTCATTAATGATAATAATTTATAAGCTTTTACAGATACAAAAAAACGGATCTAAAAAATATGAAGCAGTTAAACCTCCTTTAAAGGATCGGGAGCTATTTCCATTCCTGCGGTTACATATCCATTAACACTTTAAGGATCTGTAAAATTGAGATTCAAAGATCCTTTCACGATAATAGGAACCGGAAGATATCGACTTGATTTTGATTTTGATTAATGATAAAGCCATTGCCCTCTTCTTTGCATAATCGGCTTTTGTCCAAGATTAGTTTCATTAATTAATTCAGCCATTTATAAACCTTCCTACATGGATACACAACGTTGGTCGCCACAAATACATGCCCATGTCACACGTATATGTATGTGTATCTTTGTGCCCTTGTCAAAATACAGTTATTCAGAGCAGTCTGGGTTACAAAAGGAGAGGAAATCACATTGACATTGACTTCTCTATTAGAATCATTGAATAGGAAATGCACGCAAGTCTCCTTACAATGTCAAAGACACTTTCTCATTATGCGAGATACATTTAAACTGGCGATAGAACACAAACATAAGAAATGTAAACGTACAGTAAACCAAAGGGCAGAGTCACCTCCGCCCAATTTTATGTTGTCAGGTTGGAGTGACATTTTTGACAAGCCTGAAACAGTATAGTCTAGTCTACAAACCAGGTGTAATTAGGCAAGAGGTTATTATATGTGATACTCACAGACCAATTTGTTTTATTTTTCGTACTTAGTTTTTTAAATTTACAGACACGGTACAACATCTCGTGCATTTTTCAACACGCGGAAACTTTACGACTCCGGCTTTTGGACTGTTAAACTGTAACTGTATAAAGCATAATTAGTGGAAGAATAAAAAAAATAAAACCATTTAACATTATAAATTACATGCAGTTTAAAGTCTATAAGCAAGTCTCAACGCACATAGGATTCAGCTAAATGTTTGTGAATTTTATGATAGTCCATCACTGCCATAGCCAGCTAGAATCTGCAAGATAAGCGTGTGTACAGAAGACTTGGAAGACAGCAAAAATTAAAAAGAATACTTGGCCGAACAATCCCAGGCTCATAGTCATAAACAAGGGATCGACAAAACCCAAACCCAACAAAACGTCAACCCTGCACTTCCTGAATGGCAGAAATGAAAAATCGAGCAGATGAAGATGAGGCGGATGATGGTCAATCACAAATGATGATGAAGGAGCAAGAAGGCTTAAAGATTCTTTTTTTCATTATTATTTTACCAGAATGGATAATAATGAGGTGTAGTCCCGTATGTACAAGTTTACGTTGTTTTCCCTGTGTGTGTGTGTACATTAGATAAGAGGAGAGTGGTAATGATAATTACAAGAACAAACGTGTGATTTCATGTAAAAAAAGATGAATGAACCGGTCATCAAGTCTTCTCCTTGGGGGTAACAAATCCTTATCTACTAACTGCAATTACCTTCACGGGCTCCGACCGTTCTTTCAGACTCCTTTGATATCAGATCGTTAATTTTAATTCAAATGTATTCAAGCGAGTCCAGCTCCAGCCTCAGAGGCCAGGCCACACACGTGTTGACACTTGGGAGATTTGCAGGAATAGAAAACCTTCTGGTACAGCTAGGCATGTATCCTTGGCCATCGGAGGTGTCACTTTTCAATCTTACAAGCCGTAGAAGTCTCACTCGGGCTGATGCCCTTAGACTAATAATTATCGACCAAGAACAAGCCACACTGGCTGTTCCAGAATCCAGACTACACATTACACGACAAGCTGTCAGAAGGTACTCGTTTTCTGGACAGTTGACAATGGATTAGTAGTCCTGCATGTTGAATTCCTATAAATCTTCCATGGGTGACGATTTCCATACTTATTCAAATAGTTTTAACATCAAATCGAGTCTCTGTTCAAAGTATTTCATCAGTCTGAAAGGAATATTAATATAGAAAATTGTGTTACAAAGGCATTCAGTTTTTAAGTCAGCTTGTAACTGAATTGTCTTATACAGCATGCCAGATGAAGAAAACTAATCTTAGTAATTGCGTTTAAGAAAAGAATTGGATTGATTTTGGCAAATGATTTATGCCATCATCTTCTCTTGTTTTAAAAAAGCTGGATTGCTCTTCGCAGCGGTTTTTTGTCTCACCCTCCGCATTGGCTAGAATGCAATGCGTTGGAATAATGATTAATAAAAAGCAACTGCTCAACCCTTAACATAACCAATTTAGATTCGAAAAAGAGTTTACCTTGTACAATCATAACTCAAAGGCTCAAGGCTATATATTATTTGACTCTGTGATACCCCGCAGGAGTGAATAAGAGCCTGGTTGCCTTGTACAGATTTTGTATCTCCAGCCTTACTAATAATTGGAATATTACAGGAGTAAGTGCATAGTGGCAGCTGAGCCAAGTCCATTGTTACTAAAACATTCATAAAAAGTGTCAGAAAGCCATCTTTCTGTTATTTTTTATGCTAATATCCAAAAGCAAATGTAAAAGCTGTTTAGATTTCTTGGAGCAATAAACAAAGGCAATGTCAATGCCAATGCCACAAAGCCCAAGCAAGAAAGCCAAGGTAACTCATACTCCAGTCATCTCCAGCTAAGCCAACCAGTCCAAATAGAAAGAACCCTCCTAACTATAAAATAAATCTAGACTCTGGTGCTAATGTCTCGTCCTAGCAATTGTCAGACTATAACCGCAAAAGTAACAACTATCTCGAATATTTCATATCTCTGTAGGCTACATGTGCATGCATAACACCGAGCCTCGTATTTCTCATCTCCTTTTCACATGCAAATTACTTGGGGGGGAATGTAAACGCTCTTTGATTTGCAAACACCTACCGATCTCATAAATGGATACGATATAGTTTATGATACACTCTACCTATGCATTAAAGCTGAACTGGTAGAGCCTACATTATGGGTTATCGTGACAAGATGACGAACCTCCCTCCCATTCCTGGCCAAGTGGAATGGAGACTGAAGAAGGGAAGAACGCATTTAGAAATTGCAATCTATTATTGCTAAAAACTAATTCATTCCCAGGGAGTTATTAATCAGCTTAGTGTTGGTCATAATTCGTAGGGTAAAAAAGTGCGTTCAATTTTTACAATTTTTTCCCTCTCCTGTCCAAGTTGAGCAGAGATTCACACCTACGGATTAATAAACGATCTGATCTCCAGAAGAATAGGAGAAATGAATAATAGATATTTTACGATGCGTCATTCCTTCATTGTATGTTGGTACAGGCATCATGGCATGAGATCCAAGGATCCCAGGAGTCAATCCAAAATCTTCGCAAGAGGTATAAAGGATTGCTTTTCATTCCTGGATTTTTCCTCTGGTCCTACAGCAATAGTTTTTAGTAATCATTTTTGGTAATGCTAATAGTTCAGTCAGTCTGTATTGTGATGGGATGGTCAACCCTGGACTTGAAATTCTACGTGGTTGACTTCGATAATGAATTTCAATAGGTTGTTTTTGCACATTCCTTAAATTGAATTCTGGGCAGAGATGTTTATCTTTATTTGGCTCTCATTAGTATATGACGTCTGGCTCTGTTTGTTATTCATTGTTGGGAATTTTAAATGATAAACTTATAAATTATAGATACACAATCAAGAGTTACAAGGCATGAGGAAAATATTCGATTTAGCAAGCTACTCTTGACATTTGACTGCTTAATGGTCTAGGAAGCTGGGCTTGTATATAATTTAGTTTGCGACGTAAATTGGGATTTCTAGTTCTTGACTCACTTGACAATCGTAGGAATCAAGAGAAATTAATTGAGTTGAGGTATAAGACATGTGGACTTTAATTGATTGCATGGGGTCCCTATATCAAGCTTTATCATTTCAAGTTTGCTTGTGAACAGGTAGCTGGATTTTGTTAGACTGTAGCACACAAACGTAAGTTTGTTAAGCTCAAGGTAAGACGCCTTTATATGGATTTTATATTCCTTAATCATTGCGAAACAGCTTTTAAAAATCAAAAGTCATAGTGTATACATGATTTGATATCGATAAATAAATTTTAATGAATCGATTTTGAAATTATGATAAAAACTTATTGTGAGTCGAATTTATAGGGATTGTAGTCTTTATATACTATACGTTTTGTCAAGACCTGAAATGAGGATGGACCTCCAGGAATATGAAGTCATTCCTACAGAACATGGAACAATGACTGAGTTGGAAGTTGCATGTAAATCCACGAAATAAATCGTAGTAGGCGGATAAGTACATGAAAGTCAATCCGCCAGCACATGAATCGAAATTGATAGCCTTCTAAACTACCAAACTGCATAGGAACATTTTTTATCACGTTCTCAAGCGTGAAACTCAAGGTAGCAGAAAAGTGAAATATTTTCTAAGTGTCTTCAGAAACGCATAAATCTTTATAGAAATCCATGAATCACTTTCCGTTGTCAGAAGATGCAAGCTGATCCTGTCTTGGAAACAAAGGGTAACCAATTTCGTAAACATTTTCTACAATGTTGTTACAATACATTATGAAGAAGCAGAAGGCCGGTTTTTACTATAATTTCCAAATAACACAGACCCAGATTCTTCCTTTTTCGTTGAATTTAATAGAAATTTTAAATAATTTAACATAACTCAAGCGACTCGAAACTGAACCTATTTGGCAGGCAAACGCAAAGTTAGTCATGTGTCACATTTGATTGAATTTTATCAACTTGAACTTATACTCAATTTCAAGACTATTCATCCGTAAAAAATTGTAATGTAAGTTTTGCTGTTATAAACTTAAAAATTCCAAATTTCAGGTTGTTTTAAAACAAAATTAATCACCAATTTTGATTTCCCTTGTCAACGATACCATCCTTCTTTTCTAAGCAGCTAAACTCTTTGAGATATTTTGATTCTCACGCTGCAGTCTCATATATACTACAATTAATGTGAGTTAACAAGAAAATAACTTTCAAGGATTTATGGATTCTACAAAATTTAAGGGAGAGATTCATTTTTCTGCCAAAATAACAAATAATAAAAACAACAACAACTTTTAAAAAAACAATTCTAACCTCCTTCTAGAAAATAAAAGGGTTAATGAGGTTAAGGTCAATTTCCAAGATATCCGTGAAACAGCCTTAAGTATGACTCACAAAAAAACTCGTAACTACAATAGCTAGAACTCCTTACTGGATCCGCTTTCCCTTTGTACTTAAAAAAGTCGCCTTAAACTTGACCAAAAAGTACCTCGTAAAGGGTGAGGAGAATAAAGGACACTTAACTCAACAAAAAGGCTCCGCTATTTCACAAGTTTTTACATAAAAGTTCTTCACAAACAACCCAGCTGTGCATATAAAAGTTTCATACACATTTCTCCCTGTTTTCAGATCTTATACCTTCCCAAGTCTAAATAAGTCTGTAACCCAACGGACTAAACGATCTTGTTTATCTATAAGCTTAGCATCGCATTATTTCGAAATGTATATTTTACTTCCCAGTTGAAATTTATTAAATCATAAATATATTTAAAACTTTTCGACGATTATAACTCCGTGATTTCGTGATCAGTGAGCTAGCCCATAAAGCTGCGTTCTGTTGCGTTTACCACAAGGCTGGCATTCAGTTGGGAGTGTTATAAAATCATGGCTACTAACATAATGAATAAAGCCCTTTTTTAAATGATACGCATAAGCCGTGTGTACACACACGTTGATTTTAGTACCTTAGTAATGCTAATATTAAGACGAGAGATGGGATATAGTAATGTGTGTTCACCTAGAGAATATAAAAGCCTAGTTGATAATAACATTAGATTTACAACGCTGCTCTGCTCTCTGCAGCTACCCTTACTTACGAGTTACGGACCACATCCATCCACATCCCCATAACAATACATCTGGCTTTGCCGTGCAGTTAGGAGTAAAATGTAACCCAGCCTTTTACCTACTTGGACACCGTAAGCCATTCAGTTCTTTAGAAACAGCCATAGGGAACAGAGTGTTTAAAAGTCTCTCTGATTTTTTTCACCGAAAGCCGATAGATAGGGTTTTTGTTGAGACTAGAAAAAAAATCAAAAAGTAAACAATTTTCCATCAGCTTAGCAAGATTAAAGTTAAACACAATAACACTGATGTAAATATTTTTTGTTTAAGAACCCTTTTTCGAAAAAGAAAAGCCCTTAAGTTTTTAAACAGTTTTTTTTAATCACATTGAAAACATTTGAAGCTCGTAAAGGAGAAACATTGACTTGTCTCAAGTCTCAAGTGTCATTTACGATTTTGCTCAACCATAAAACCCCGAAGGAATCGAGTAGACGCCTATACTAAAACCGGGCTAAATACATCCGGAACTTTGGTGTAAATCCATTAAAAATTTAACGGAGTAAACAAATCTCGTGGAAAAAGGAGTCCCTTAAAGACAAAAGGTCATAAATAAGTTGAACTGTGGAACATCGTTGACCGTAGCACGCGGATTTCAAGTCACAAGTTACAAAGGATTTTTGCGTGATTTAGGATCGCATGGACAGCTTAGTCTTTAACTTAAAAATTTACTACAAATTGGCAATAAAATTGCTGCTTCGCGGTGGATGCTATAGATATTTCATATCACAGAAGAAGAAGCAATCCTCACGAATCCCACCGTATTCCTCACCCTTGGCTATATAGTACTAATGTTTTAAACGTATTATTATTTACTGGGTGAACTGCGCTGAACTTGTGTCGAGTTTTATTACAAGTGACGTTAGATTTTCCCGAGCTCACTTACACCTCCGCTCCAAAACAGATATCCCAAGCCATCATTTTATCAAGCAAAGATCAGTCACGGGAAAGGAAGTTTGCCTGTCAGTTGCAAAAAAATAACTTAAAAGACTTTTTCAAGATTCGACCCGTCAGTCTCCACCAGACCGGAGTTGAGTGTGCATAACAAAGTACACAAAAACACAAAGAACTTGAATTTGGATTAAGGAATCAGGAAGGAGTAACTTTTTAAGAAGGAAATTCCTCTCTCCGTGCATGGATATGAAAATTACAATGAACTCTACATAATAACAAAACTCTGTTCAAGACTGAACCTAACTTCAACTAATTAGCCAATAATCAGAAGAGTACAACAAGTGAATCAAACCACGGAGCCAGGAAAAAAAGAACTAATTACCAAATCTTGCAATCATAAATTAATTCCAGTGTGTACCTAGAGGGTAGCTTTTTTTTTTTTTTTAAATAAAAAGCAAAATACAATCCAACAACCTCCTGGGAAAGGTATTTGGGTACAGGAGATAATTTCTAATAAATCTTAATTGGACTAGGTAGAATCTCGTTTTGCTGGATGATCCTAAAGGGATTCTAAATTCCAGGAAGTTTTTTTCCTCCCTGCCAAATGGAATAAAACGGGTTCTCTTGTATCCGTTGATGATATTTTATTTTCTTACGGATGCCAATCTTAAAAATACTGAAAAAAGAGGAGAAACCCATCCCTCTAATGGATTGTATGGTGTATGGATGAGTAATAGAGAAAGAGTTGATAAATAGGGATTGAGATACCAATCACTAAACTCATACATAACGTGTACACACACACCAGTCATACAACACATAAGACAATAGAAAAGTGTATGACCTGAACCCATACGGAGTGAGGGGTCGTGAGAATCTACTTGTCCTTTGTGGGAAAAAGTTAATGAAGGAATATTTTTGAGCTGAACGAGATCAACTTATACATGGTGGATTGTATACCTCCTCTGATGACTGACTAATTGTCATAAACACTGAACTAAAACTCTTGTTATAAGCTCTTGTAGTAATAATAGCAACAAGAAATAAACAACACCTTAGGTGCAAGTGCAAGGTCGGTAGGAAAGATAAAGATTATTCTCAGAGAAACGGTACGGAAGAAATCCGGTTAAGATGTGGAGATAAACGGCTTTGGATTTTTGGAACTTATTTCTTTTGGAATTCCGACTACTTACGGAGTCAACTGAACCAAAGGACTTTCGAACAGTTTCTTTGAAACAAAGTCATCAATCTGGATTGAAGTATGTGGACTCATCAGTAAGACTGGATTTATAATTGGGATTTTTGTGGTTCGAGAGAACGAGATTATTCCCGAGCCTGAATACTAAAACTTTTGACCAACATCTTGAAGCTTGGATCGTTGAAAAGTTGGGATCTATCACCTTTAAGGTACGATATTTTCAAAAACTTACTAAATTTGTAATGATTTTATATAAAGTCACATCCTGCATCGAGTACTTCCCTTGTTGATATTTTAACACATTCAACATTATTGTGCATAGAAAAAATGGTTCTTTTGTATTTTCTGAAAAGTTTGACACTATGCCAATACTACTCCTCAACTTTGAAAACCCGATCGATTCCAGAGGTCTTATAAAAATCTTAATGAACAAGTCTGTTGTGTCTGATGATGAGCATACACGAGTCTCTGTGTTGAATTAACTTGAATTCACCCATCCCCATGCAATTCTGATAAAGTGAGGAAAAAAGGGTCGGATGACCGATCTGAAAATTTGCATACACGTTGGACGTTCGTGAATCTAAGGAATCCTTTAGGGGCCTCACTGCAACACGCCAAATGCTAAGAAGGTGTTCTCCGAGTTGGAAGAAAAGCATGAAATCTAATCATAATAACAATAATAGAGGATAGAGAGGAGTCAGGTGGAATGGATTTGATTAGATATTTTATCTAGCCCAGCCAGATCCAGATTCACCTGCCCTCCCTACTCTCTCTCTCTCTTCAGCCTTCCCAGACAAAATTCTTTAACAATGTTGGAGAAGAAAAAAATATAGATGCTTTTATTATATACGATCTCCAATAAATAGATGGGCTACTAAATACTCAAGTGTATCCCCCCAGACTGTAAAGATATTAAAGGTCGAGGCAGATCATTACACATTACATATTTCGACAACAGACAAGAGACCCTAGAACTAACTCTCCTCAACTATCTCCAGCCAGAGAGTGTATTATTATTATTATTATTATTATTCCCTATTGTGTCTGCATTACTAGATTTTCAAAAGTGAACAAGTGTCTGGGGGTACGAAGCTGAGTCTTGAAACTTTTTGTGAGCTCTCATCATTCCGCCCGAGGTAGCTGTTTTCACCCCATTCGGGCTCTAAATTTAGGTAGTCTCATCTCTTAAGGAGTATACTAATATTATGTGTTGGATAATAATATATAAAACATGTACTATTTACAACTACTGCCACTACCTGCAACCTAGGAACCTCTACCTGCCTGGCAATGCCTGGCTGGCTGAGTTTGTTGGGGTTGGCTGCCTGGGCTTATTAAACAGAAGAATACGAAATGGAGAAAAAAGTCTTTGAAAATTGTTGAACCTAACTGAGTTGAATTAAAAGGCCAAAGGCATTTTCCAATGTTCAAGATGAAGGAGATCTTTGGCCAGTGGTGATCATGAAGATGAGCTAACCTTCCTCGGCTTATTCAAAGTTCGAATCGTGAGTCTTCCATGCAGCAGCAAAGCAATCCCTTGGCTTTGGGGCTGGATTTGGAGTTGGCTATAGATATGACTTTGACTTGACACCTCAGATCTCTAGGCTGATAATGCTGACATGTATTCTACGCTTTTTGTCCGAGTAAATAAGAAACTTTTTTTTGTACTGGGTAGACGGGATTCTAGATTCATGATGAGCCCGGACTCGACTGGTAGTGTGGTAGAAAGTTACGACTACTATGAGTTTCGAAAATCATGTCTCCAATGGGAGTAGAAATGGGTTTGTGATTCCATAGGATATATGAGAGAGTATTTTGAAATCATTTTTAAAACCTTGTGTTCTCATTTCGTCATGTGTCCCTTGTGTTTTGGTTTGGACAAGACACCATGTAATCTTGTCAGGTTTATTGCTGTAAAAAATCACTTCCTTGGTTCTAAATACATAATGGAGCTGAGAAAAGGCATTGTATTTCATGGGCTTCTTTTAAACTTTTTTTAAAGAAGCGGCAGTGCTGCTCTTGTATGGATTTTCGGTTCTTGTCCCTCGGGGGTTTTCTGGTGTTTTGTAACCTTTGGTTTTTTCATGTTAGGCTCTTAAGTGTGTAAAAATTCTCAAGTTTAGGAAGCAAAAATGTGTGATCCTTCGTGTCTTTGAGAACAGTTTACCCTTGGCCAATATTTAGGTTTGGTTTCGTTTTAAAACTTGACATTTGTCTCGGTTTCACCACCTCCAACGACCAACATCTTCCTGGATCGTGTTTCTTTAAACTCTCTTGTTGACTTCACACGTCGAGAGGAGTTTTAAAATTTCTGTACATATTTCTCAATCTCGTCTCAGCTTTAAGGATTTCCTAACCCAGAGATTAAACCCAATCGTTCCATCCCGTCCCATTCCATCTATCACACTTCCATCCATCCATATACCCATAACACATCCCGACCGCAATGTCCCTGGTCACTGGTGACTGCGTTATGAAGAAAGCCTGAGCAAAAAATAAATAGAAACCTTCCAATCACAATCCTTTATCACTTTGTTACCTTTAGCTAGCTATAAGGGAGCAGTAAAATCTTTGAAATGGACTTTGATTGACAATAATGTGAATTAAGTATTTAAATTTTAAACTCTAATTTATAAAGCTTATACGCTTTTCCCTCAGAAAACAATAGACCGATAGGGCAATTGACAATTGACAATCACACATCCATAAGGCTCTCCCGTGTATTTCCTTGTCACGCTTGCACCATACATATTTTAGAGCCTCTATAAACATTCAAGCAATAGAAAATTATTTTATGACCCTGTGTGCTCAGAAAATAGTCAAGACTCTCTCTTCCCATTATGCGTTATTAAGCGTAACTGTGAGAGCATAACTTAAGCACATGTGACATTTACATTTTGGTGACAACTTGAGGACGCTGATGTAATTACGGCACGAACAACGAAATGGCCTTTGGGAGTAGGATACACGGACTTTAGTTTCAATGCTCATTGTAGACTACGTGTGTATATCGGTACGGACATTTTCTAGATCTTGGGATATAAAAAAATTATATTTATTTTTGGGTGCATAATATATAGGAAGAATAAAATGGAGTTGAATACTCTTTGCTGGTGTGTCAAATCTTATTTCGTCATGGTTTATTATAGGTTTCCTCTTTGTTCCGGTATGGAAATCCCCGTGTAAGCAAATGCTTCAACTCTTTAGTTTCCATTAGTTTGAGTCCATTGAGAAAATATTTTATGGTGTTTCTACTCAACTATTCTATGAACGCACGGAAACATGAAAATTTTTCAGCGACTATCAACTATAGAGAAAGCGGATGAACAGTGTGTAAATAATTCAGAGAGTTTTCAAAAACAGCATTTGTGCTTCTCAATAAAAATGACATTAATTCTCTCCTGCACCGAAAAGGGCTTCAATTCCATACGCTCAAAGGTGTGAAACGAACGCATTGGAAATTTATTAGCGTTTTCAGCCCTTTTAAACATTTCACTAGGCTGCAAAGGAGCCAAGAGGGGCCTATTTGTCACGGACGCTTGTATACATGGATTTTAAATTTTGAGGCATCATTCCGTTTTTACTATCAGGATCAACGCTATAAGCATCGGGTATGATGATGTTTGTTTGAAATTTGAAATACGCACATCTTGATACATCTCACGTTTTACCTTCTTTCCAAAGGATTAATTGCCTGAAAACAGTGTGCAGTGAGGAATGAGCATATGGAAATGAACAACTCGGGCGAAAGCTTTATATGACCCTATTGTGCTTTTGGGAACTGCCAGCTGAAAGACAACAAGAGTCTGATTAAGTTGGACCCAATAATGCACCCATTTAATACAGAATAGAATGCCGCAGTTAAAACACAGACAAGCTTGCTACAATTGCTTCACAACTTGGAGAAACAGATGTTTTTGTATAATTAGTTTTCAACAATGGAAAACACGCGTCAATACTAATAATAAGGCCAGCTTGCACTCAATTCTAAGCTTCCAAGATTTGAATCCCTTGCTCTAACTTACACACCCCCATTTACATTAGGTGAACTACCCCACAATTTCTGCTTACCGTTTTGGTTGTTCAGGCAGGACTGCACTCAAGGGCCTGTGTTTTGCCTCTTGTTATGGACATGTGGGAAGGTAGAAGAGGGTCCAATTTCATAAATGTTTCATGGTGACATTACGGAGATTAATGGGGCTTAAAGTGTGTTTGATTATCCTCAATCTTTCTAATGTGTTGTTTTTAATAGAATGAAATGGATGGAGCTGTGGGAGGGTTTGTAGACTCATACATTGTTTACCTGGTTTGTGGTGATAATAATACATATGGAAATATATAGGTGCAGTTAGTATTATTATTAACAGTTGGTGGTGACAAGTGACAGCCTCTGGTTTTCTACTTTTCTAAGAGACTCACGAGATTTCACGGGAAATGAACCCAAAAAGGTTGCATGCTCAGGTGAGGGAAATAAACTAGAAAACTAGAGCTTTGTCCTCTTCTAGTCGTGGTCAAAAATCGAACTTAATTTAATGAAGGAAGTGCCAGGCTAGGGTCTTCCATAAGTTTTCTATTATGATTATGCACACACACACACAAACATACTTCTTTCAGACTTACCTTACCTCGTTTAAATGGATGTCCTTCATCTCGTGCAGGGAGAAAAAAACTGAACACTTCCCCATTTTTTTTTGAGAAGTTTTTTTCCCCTTTTCGTATAAGTTTATCAAAGCTGGGTAAACTGATAAAAGTTGGAAGTATATGGAAGGCTTTTTCGCAACTTGTTGTTTAGAGTTCGCAGTAGTAGAAAATATATTGGTCTAAAAATCTCGAACAATTTTTTTTAAAATTTAAGTTTTGCATTAAATTAAAATGTAAACATAAAAACGCCAATCCTGTAAAAATCGACCGCTGTAGGATATGGTCCGAGTTCGAGGAGACTTTATAAATTAATAAACATAGTGTACATATTAAACCCCCACCGCATCATACTCTTTATATTACCTACATTGTTCTCTACCTGTGTTTCATTAATCAAGTTAAAAAATAGATAAAAAATCTCCCGTCAACTAACAATATTATAATAACAATAATAAAGAGGACGAAGCAGGATATTTATTGTCATGTCACACGTGTGGATCTGTTTTCATTTCAATAGTTCAGTACCAATCCAAATAGGCAATACCATCCTCGGAACTTCTTCAATCACGTAGATACAAACACCCAATGCCTCGTACAAATGGATATTGTTCCTAACTTTTTCATCCTCTATAGCTTATTGGTAACCCACCGTCCGTGGAAGTTATGCATGAATGGAAGAGTAAACTAAACTAAAAGGGAATGGAAAAAAAATCGTATTCAACCCATAGGAGGAGTAAATCAAAGAACATGTAATTTCCTCGTATGCATATATATATTTATTACTTTACCAACATCCACTTGGCAGTGGCACCCACCACCTTGGCAGTAGATATAGGGCTTCAGGGGCTCCGTCTACTTACCGTAAGAACTCACCATAGTCTTTCTCTCATTGCAGATTCAACTGAGCTTTTTTATTTCAGGACGAAATTCCATAAAATTGCATACTAACAAAGTTTCTAGCATTTTATTATGGGTTGACGCTAGTGATGAATGATATGCCTGATGGCAGTCGCTACACATTATTGGCTAATCATAGGAGTTCTGTACTGCAAGGTAGGGCTGCGGCAGTGTGGACAATGTCCAACCCTGAAATTTCGAAAAACCCTTACCGTTAAAATGTTAACATAGCCCCTCCTATCTTTAAGAATACGATAAGGCAAATTCCAGGGTAGGCTTTTAAGAGGTGGGGGTTTGACCGCCTGTGCTGATTTCGGATAAGGATGGTGATCAAATTCGCTATTCACCATTGTTATCGAGACTCTGGAGGATCAATAACGTAATTTATATAAGAAGGCGGTGTTTGTAGTCATTCAACTCAGGTAATTTGTATTAGAGTTAATGAATCCAATGGTGCGTTGCGACTACTGCCACCATCTCAGGATTTCGATCCCGTCTCCCTGTGCCTATCAACTTCCACATCAAAGAATCAAAGGAAATGGAATTACCTTCTATGTTATTATACGTACTCTTCAGAATGAGCTGGATTGATCCATTTTTTTCATCAAGTTAGAGGAAACTATTGATTTTTTGGTGGACAGGAAATCCTAGTGATTCTCAGTTGTTCTTGACAATCCGCTATACCTTCCAGAGCTTTATTGTCCAGCTCTACTGCATTGATAAGGTATATATACTGCACGCTTAACAGTAATACTACACGAGGTACCTGTGTCAGTGGGAGTTTTTCCCATCGGAATGTAATAATGTAATTGATTTCTGGGTTCTGTATGCTTAACCAAGTTCTTTTCATGTATATGTAAGAATGCACAAGGGTAGGTTGCAATCAGTCTGAAATTAGCCTTGATCAAGCTGCATTCTTCAGAGTTTGAGATCAATTTAGATTTTGCTTCTGATTTACGAAGACATTTTGTTATTTTAAATATTTTAAAAAACTGTCATGTATCTCAAATATCACCAGTACATCCCCACAATAGATTGTTCTACTCTAAGCTAACTGGTCTGGTTTGGGATGTGGGACTGAAAAAAAAATTTAATTCGTACAAATTGCAATGTCACTCTCGGCCGCAATATGTTGTAAAAGTGTGTGAGTGAATCTTTGAATTCTCAAGAAAGTAGGTACATGCTCACAAAGTGTATTTACAAACACACTAACACTGCACAATGTCATTGTTGGGTAGACTCAATCTGAATATTAATTTTTGTGTGCCAGTGCCAGTACCGTCAGAGCAAAAAGGCAAAATGCAAATGTAGGCAGTAGGTGTTGTTACGTTGTAGGTGTTGATCTATGCTGGCTGAAGAGTTTAAAAAAGTGCATTTGTAATCCTACAGGCTTGCTTTTGCTAAATTCACTCCGTGTACTAAATCTCGCCTCTTGACTATATCATTCCACCAGCTTGGTGAGGTTATACTTGAAATACATAACAAATCTCAAAGGCCGTGGACTTGAAAGATTTTGAAGTGCATATGTATCTGTAAAAGCCCAATGCACAAATATACGTGATTATAAGACGAGATGAAGAAGACGGCTGATTCTGATTCTGGCCCCAAAGGTAAGTTATGTTCAAGTCCATATCAAGAAAGTAAGGGAGTCAAGTCAATGTATTAGAAAAAAGTGTGTAGGATGCAGAATAACAGTAAGTTGAGAGATTTAATGATGCAAATTCTAGTTACGTATGTTAAATGGAACAAACGGGGAGACGTACGCTACGTGTACTCTAGGAAACTAAGCCAGCCTCTCAGAGTGTGTGTATTGATGGTGTAAATACCTTTGTGAAGTCAAAGCCAAATTGAGCCCCGTCATATCTTCAACCTTTTAATACTGAATCCCATGTTGTAAATATCCTTGTATGTATATTATTATTGTAAAATTGTAAGTTCACACGGGTCGGGTTTGGATGGAAATGGACTAGGGAATGGAAAACACCACCAAGCACGAACTAGGAGAGAAAAAAGGGATTGAAATTATAAAAACGAAACTGAATAGGGAATCCAAGTAAATAATGTTGAATGAGTAGTTGAGTAGTAGAGAGGGTTATTGTAAAGGGATTTCACGCAAAATTCAGATGTACGAAAAACTAGAGAGAATGAAGCTCTTCGTTAATTTATTATGGAGCTCCACCTCAAGCCCTGAAAAAAATTATGAATTCTGTGGCTTCTTCCGGCCTAGCGTGACCTGGTTTGGACTCGTCGTTCTGTTGTCGGACCAAAATGCTAGTGACATGACAAGGGAGAGAGGTATTTTTTGCCTGTTGTATTTTATATAAAGACATAGCAATAGTAAGAAGGCAGATTGTTACTAGTCCTCACTTTATAATTCATAATTGCATGCATGCATGGAGAAAACTGAGATTTGCAATTTAACTAAATGCCTTTCCCACGGCATTAAGAATCTTTCGGTTGGGAATGCCATTTGATGTTTTTTTCTGCTTTTTTGTCTCGTATGCATATATACTACTATCATAACAAATGTTGATGCTCGTATACCTTTGGTAGAGATTGTCATTGTAAGTAGAGTGAGTGAAGATTTCCCTGCCATAAATATATTATCGGATCACAGATAATCCAGAAAGAAGTAGACTAAATCCCCTTAATCTACAATAAAATAATATTTTTTTATGTGCAAAAAAGTGTGACACATAGAATGGCCTATGAGATGAAATGATAATTTGGCAGGGAATAATGAATATATGCAGAATCAAGTAAAAATCATCTGAATCAGATAGTTATAATCTTAGAATTCAGTTGTAAGATCTGCGGTTGAAAGGAAAAGTTGTCTGGTGAATGAGGAATAACAGAATGATTATAATCAGCACTTGAGCATTGACACCTCACCGAGCTTTCAAATTCTTAACAGATGTTTTGTCTTTTAACACAAGAAAGGGATGAGGAGTTGGAAAGTCAGGGAGGGGATTTCATTAATACGTTTGTTAAATATTTACAAAGTAAATTACTCAGAAGCAGAATAGGGAACTGAAGAGTAAAGTAACCAGCTATAATAAGATAATATGCAAGCAATATTTATCCGTTTAAAACCATATCTGGTCAGTAGAAAAAAAATCAAAACCAATTTGATCAGCAGTCAAGATTGCAATTATTTTTCTGCTAGCAAACTAACAAGCGACTGAAACCCATAAGAAATTTGCAAATTAACAATCAATTCCACACCAATTCTTGTACTAAAAAGTCCTTCGTCAACAGTCTTCAAGTTTCGAAAACGCAAACCTCAATTCCCAATCTGTAAACAAACAATTTTAAATTAAATTTTTTAAAGGGAAATGCTGCAGAAATAAAAACAACTCTCTTTAAGTCCATTTCTACTTGATGGTAAATTGGGATTGGAAGACCAGCCAAACGGTAGTAAAATAAAGGCTGAATTTTTTTTCTTTCTAAAACTGATTAAACCGGCTTGTCCATCTCTCAAATAAATTGGCACTAACGATGAGCAAAGCAAGTAAGTGAAGCTTCTTAAAGCAGCTTGATAAGATAATGGATAAGGAGAGTTTGAACCCTTGTGATTACTTATTCCCCTTCGTTACTCGTACTATACCCCTCGACTCAATTGAGAATCTGTGAACTGAAAGTTGAAGAGGGTAATCAATCAATCACATCCCAAGTATTGTACAATGTAATCAATCCTGTTTCGGCTACCCTTTTCACATCCAAACCTCCTTAAAGAACTTACTACGAAGGTACTTGTAACAATACCAATAGGTATGGGAATTAGATTCAAACTTATAAATTACTTCTCTCTCTCTCTATCCTGTTCTTAAACCCACTAGCAAAACTCTTTCGAAACTTATTGCAAGAGTATATATTGAGAATGGATGATTGCTATAAATTATGAGAAATCGGACAAAAGGCCCTAATGGCTATATAAATCTATGGCTGAGCTATATACGATTTATTACTGTACGGATACACGAAGACATCACTACAATGTGTGATTGAATAGTCTGATTGTGATTGGGGAATTTCTAAAGGATTCAAAAGGGCTGACTGATTTTCAAAGCATTGTTGGGCTAAGTCCGTGATATAATTACAGGCTAATCAATTACAGATGAAATTTAGGTGAAACGTTGAAAGGTTACTTTTGGGTGAATTGCCAATCAATTTTCGACCGCTGTTTTGGACTATGTAACATTAATATTAGCCAACAAGTTGAGTTTATTGTTTTGTACACCCATGAAGATTTTAAAGCTGAAGCTTTGAAAAAAACTCCTCTGCTCTCAAAAACTGAAGATAAATTTATTAGACAAATAGACTAGAACCTGACCGCAGATCGTAATTGATGTCCTTTGTGTGAAAAACTTAGTACAATATGTGATTTGGGGCCAGGGCTTGTGTTTAAAATTAGGGCAAACCCAAACCAACCATAATAATGAAGTCCTTGTTTTTTATCTGAATTGCATAAAAAAATGACCAGTATGTTTATGTTTTTAGTCAAGTTACAAAATAATTACAAAAGTTGATTAAACAGAAACCTGTGAAAGTTTAGGCTTTGGTTTGGTTGTGGGTGTGGCCCTGTAAGAGGTTATAGAGTTTGACGTTCTCTGATTTGCAACGGGAAATCATATGTTGTTATAAATTTGCAAATATTCTATAAGAAGAGATCCTGTCCTGTCAAAAAAAACTAGCCTCGATCCTCGACTCGACCTGACTTGAACAATCAACATGACTCGGCTGGATGAACTGGAATGACTGGCATTGTCTGACTGATCGATGGAGCATTAAATCAAATCAGAATGATCATTCAACCGTTATTCGTAGAACAAATAACGATTTTTTCCTTCCTCTCCCAATCATTCCTTGCGCCTATAGAAAACTGAAAGTGAATCCCGTCCTCATCAACATTTTTAAATGGAAGGTGAGCAAGCACCAGTAAACTTTACGTTTCAAATCCAAAGTTCAGGATGGTCAACAGGTTGTCTTTGTTGTTACATCACCAATAAGACAAGGAGAGAGAGAAGGAAAAAAAAGCGAAATCTCATATTCCTCAAGCTGTCAGGTTGGATATTTTAAAAAGGTTAGGTTAGGTAGGACCCGATCCGATCAATTATATTCAACATTGAATCTCATTCCAAATCTGCAAATCATTTCCCCCCTCTTCCTGCTTCTCTCTAATCCTGTGCATTTGCTTTTTTTTCTAAATACTCATAACTTGTAACTCTGGTATCCACATCCACTACTCTAAACGACTGATTACTAGTAGTAAGTCTGAGTGGTGCGAATATTTTACACTTGCCATTCCGATTACTACAACTGCAAACACTGCCAGAAAAGGATCCATTATAACTCTACGATATCCTATTGGGAAAAGGAGGGTTCAAGCGAGCAATCTAATAAAACCAGAACCAGAAGTCAACTCAAACCATCCAGGAAATATGTAATGGAACGCAATCCGCTTTTTCTTCCACACTCTCCTCATGCAAACTCCAACTTCGAACTCGTTTTATTTTATGATTTCACCTCCTAAAACGACTCATCTCCCTTGCATTCCTCACATCTACGGACTTGATAGCCTCTAATGAATGCGATGCAGATAAACGATGCAGTTTTTAATGCTTAACAATATCCTTATGGACCACTACAGCTCCTCATGTGATAAGGTGATCGGGAGGGTAGCCCTGTTAGCTCTAGCTAATTCTTTATAACTAAAGGCTAGTGAGGTGTAATTGTTATTGACGAGACAGCTGGTTCCTCTTCAACTTTCTTGGCCTCACTCGCCTTTTCCCACACAGTTCAACAGCTTTAAGAAGACTCTCGGCTTTTTTATCCACACTCTCTGAGCTAAGGATTCATATGAGCTCAACTCCACGGTTAGTTTACAATGGAGATGGTAAAAAATAATGTAATGTTCCCTGTGCTATGTTGTGGAGTTGTTTCCATCTTAATCAACACGGAGGATCTGATTTAGATATTGAAAAAGCTTGTCCACTCCTTTTCGAGCTCTTTTATTTCACTTTTATGAATCGATAAAGCCTTTGTTGGTCGTTTAGAAGGAGATCAGTCAGAGTGCCCTGCTGGATTTATTACGTACAGATCATTTAATTAGCCTTAATGAATCTGATGTGTGGGATGGGTGTTTGTTTTTTCTTGAGGAGGATTTCATTTCCCGACCCATTGTATTTGCTTTTTCATCATCTTTCTAGGCAATTTATATGAATATGGGCTTTAATTTCAAATTTTAGAATTGCCTTCACCTTGTGACGATTGTGATGCAGTTCTTGCATATACTTAACCTCATCTTCTCTCTGTGTATATAGGAGTAAATTAAGCTCGTCTATTTATGGGCAAGTCATGCAGAGTTGGACAAGTTACGGTAGAAGGGATGAGATTCATCGTGTTGATTTTGCATCTAGATTTTTTAAATGCCCTAACTGCTACTACATGCAAGAACTATGTATTTATAATAGTGGAGGGATAAGCTCTGTATTTCATGACGATGTTTTAGTGTAAAGTCAGCTAGAGGCTGAAATTATAATTTTACAGCGAAGCCTCTCCTATACAATCCCCGAGATCTAATCCAAAGTCGTAAACACTGAGCAATTAAGCAGTTGGTCATATAGTTCTCCTTCTCTTAGTTGGTAGTCAAAGACATGGGGAACCTATGACTAGAGTCGTGTAGGTGGAATATGTGGTCCTCCTATTCAATGTCCATGTCGTAGGAAGTTTGACATTGACCATTATTGCAGATCCCTTTTGAAGTTTGTGTAAAAAACCCAAAGTCTTTGCACAGTCAAAATAGGATAAGTTTTACAATCCAATCCACAATCAGTACAGGGTGGCCATGCATTTAGCATGGAAACTTGTGGATAGAAAAGAGTTAGAAGGATAGATGACTTATTGTCTGGTAGATCACTAAATCTTCCCCGTAGTAATCATAATAATACAATCCGTTTAAATTGTAACATGTAAGATGTAACCCATAATAAACATGTCTGCGCTTCCATAAAATTCTTCATCACACTTTACGTAGGACGGTGGAAGGTTACTCGAGAAAAATTGCAACTTGCAACTCCCGTGGGTTGATCATTACTTACCTGACTAGTGATTCTGCTTAATATACAGACGATATGTGCATTTTTGCCAAAAGAATAAAGGAAAATGAATTTTCAAAGATAAATTTCCTACCCAAGTGCAAAGTGTGAGGAGATTAAAAAATTATATTTTTTCAATACCCAGCCTCTACGCACGTTCAACATTTAGAACAGGCCAGGCCACAGCCACCTTGGCCAACATGACTAATTAACGAAAGGGAACTTGCTCAGTTATTTATGTAAAGTGGAATTTGCTAAGGATGTAACTAGAGTTTTGCAGATGCTTAAGGTAACACATTTTTACGTACCATGTCCAACGGTACATACCCAGACTGCAGTTACTGTCATCCTTGGTGTTATCCTTACAGTAGTAATAGTGACTGTGTTTTCAATCAAGCTGGATATGAAAGGAAGTGGCTTTTAATCCCCTAATCTTCTGCGTGATCTCACCCAAAGACAAAAATTAATTCAACTGTAGGTAGCTTGTTAAGAAAGATTTGCTTAATCATAAACGCCATTGCCATTATTAATAAACTAACTAACTACCAACTATATCTTTAGGAACGGGGCTTCTGATCTTGATGACTTTTAATTTTATTCACCCACCGGCACTGACCTTTAGAATTATCAACGAAAATCAAACAAATTACTATAGACAGTTGAAAGCCTAGAATCTTCTGCGTGTATACTTATTTAGAATATAGCTGTAATTTTAGCTAGTCGAGGAGTGAGGGGGGAAAGAGTTTAGTTTAGACGCTGCCATATATATCTAAATGTATTTTTTGTTTAAAAATTTGTAGTAGAAAGAGCTTCCTTCCTGCCAAAATATAATCATCACTCATTGATAATCATAAAGGAGATATGCGTTAATTGGCTTTTTGTAATTTACTTCCCAGCCAATACAGATGATATTAGCAAGGGAATGTTCTGCTATAATCTTGTACAATCCTCTAAGGTGTTTAGAGTCCTGTTCAACAGAGATAGTGCGGACACAAAGGATGAAAGCAAAAGTATGACTGTCATTTCTCATTTGTTTTACCACCCTGCCTACTTACAGTCTCTTATTCGCAGATTTGCGAAACCTAAATAATGTATCATCATTATCTTTACACATTATAAGTTTTCATGCTACACAAGATACAAGTACGGACTTGGAGGACTAGGTTGATTTTGATTTCCTAGCCTTGAGGTCCAAATCGCAGCAATTAAACGGTCTTTTTAGTCATTAAGTACTATAAGGACGTTGTTCAGTCCTTAGGAGATTTCTTCCGGAGATGGGACAAGCGGAATTTTATAGCCATGGATTATAATAGTATTTAGAATTTATGCAGACATTTTTTTTGCAAATTAACTCTGCAGTGTTTGGGTTGGATGATGGGTGTTAAGTATATTATTTTGTACTGAATTTTACGTAGGTATATTGTATAGCAAGTGACCAAGTCAAGTCTTTCAGCATTCACGCTTCAAGTTTGCAAACTTGAGAAAAAACGCAGAGATTCTTTCAAAGGTTTTAATTTGTAATCTCCTTTGGATAGTTGTTATTAAAAATTTAAAGAATGAAGTAATTCCTCAAAGAATTCACAGCTTTATCTTAATAGCATACAACACAGGTTTTTGAAGGAACTAAATCTAAAAGACACATAAGATTCTCGTTACAGACATGCAACATCGTCATATTTATAAGCCGACCACCCATAAACAATAAAGTACATTTTTGATCCAACCAGCATCTCATCTTTTAAGAAATTGGATTTGTTAAAAAAAATCCATAGGAATCCCAAAGTGAAATGAAAACTTGCTTTTTTATACATATTTGCAGAAGACACGGCAGGATTTACTGTGGTAATTTAATACTGTAATTTAATGACGATGGGCCATACCAACCAACAACTTCCAAGTTGGACCTAACCAGTCTCGTCCACTAAATCTAACCGAATCTCATCTCTCTCTCGACCCAAGTTATCTATACGACTACGTGTACAGGGATGAGCCAGTTCTAATCGAGATTTGATGTGAGCTCGCAATAAAAATGGATTCGGATTGGATTTGGTTGAATGGGTGTGATGTAATAGATAATAATCCGTAGGTGGATATAACCTGCCGAACATGGCTTTCCTACCTTAAATTCATGTATCCATATCCTAATCTGTAATGTATACGAGTCTGGTCTGGTGTGTTACGCAAAAATTTTTACCGTAAAAATAATTCCCTTTCCTTGTGTGTTGTGAGAGAGAATCGTTAAACTCGTAAAAATTTAATACTTCACTTGCTCTTGTCCGGTAGTGGTTGGAGTCTGAGGGTATTTCATGTATTAGACTTCCTCAGTTTTAGAGTTCGAGGCTTTGAAGAAGTATTAGAATATTTTAGATTCATTGCCCTTTCTCGTTCCACATTAACGCCATAACCTTCCGTGAGGTTACCGTCATGAGGGACTATTTTTTTTATCGCCCTTGCCGACAGGGAAAGAGGGAGATTTCCCTGATTTTTTTCCACAGTTTTCATAGATATTTTTTTAATCATTTCTTTCCGGCTACCGATGCTGATTCCCGATGGATTAGTGGATATCGTGTAGGGATTATGGTAATCATTAACAACTTGGAATCATTGACACTTGAGCAATCCGGAATTAATTAGGAATCGCCGATGGGATTTATGACCCTTGATTTACTCATGGATCAGACCTTACTTAACTTTATTATATGCGTCTAACTGTCTTGGGTTATTTTGTTGCCTTTTTTACAGTATATTTTTTATTCACTTGTTTCTCTCTGACAGACTTAAGCATTTAAGAGTTAAAAACATGGTAAGAAAAAGCCCCAATCTTAAAATCAGGCTGGGATTCGCGTGTGCACAATCTCAGAGTCAGAGTATTTTCTAGTCCGGAACGGATTGACAATTGACAGAGCACCTCTTACCCAACACACTATCAACTATCCTCTGCATCAATCCCAAAATTATGTATTTTTTCATTGTAAATTGACCACAATGTTAGATTCAATATCCATAGAGTCCATCAATCTCATCTATTTTTTCCTATCTACTACAATAAGCAATTCTGTGCAACCACAGAGTAAATACGAGAGAATTTTTTTAGACTCTGCATAATCCCTTCGTGTGTCTCAACTCTGACTCTTTGCATTAGCATTAAAAAAATCTACACAATCAATGACTACATTAAAAGGAGACAAGTAGAAATAATTTAAAGACAGAAGAGGAAGGCAGAGTAGGAAGAATTTAGAATAATTTCACACCTCTACAATACGAATGACATTTTGGATGTGTATTATTTTACAATTCTCTGTCAAAGGATCCATTGGAATTGGCAAGTAAAAGCTGCGAGACTCTCAATGTCCACGTAGATTGACTGATGATTGTTACAAGTAAATCGTTTCATTTGCGGTATGGCACCTGAGACTTGCTTGTGTCTTGTGTTGTCAAGACCCATTTGTCATGCTTTCGAATAAACTCAGTTGGAGTCGTGGATTTCGCCTTAGTCTTGTATTTACGCCATTAGCCTTCTTAAAAACCTTTGAGCATTTGTAAAGAATGAATGACTCGCTCTACAGTGTATCCCGAGCTACTGAGATAGCAAAACTGGGCAAACTTTTGAATAAAAAACGGAACAAGCTTTTGGAAGCAGGGAAGAACTTTTTGTCCCATTGCAAAACCCTCTCTCTCTTTTTCTAGATTTCATGTCGTGTCCTATGTGACTCTAGCTTGATGATTTTTTGGTCACTTTCGTCCTGTGTTTCTTTTTCTTTGTGGTGGTGGGATTGGTATGTTGGTAAATAATAATAATGATGAAGATTGCATGTCATGTGTGGTGTGTGTTTGGACTATTTGTTTTTTCTTGCTGAAGGTCTCTCCCTTGCAAACTTGGAACAATCTAAATCTCTAAGGGTTTTTGTCCTCTGGGCCTATTGTATTTTTGTGTGGGATGGTGGGATTACTTTTACTGATTGTTTTGCAAATTTGAAAAATTTAAATAATCAATTACTTTGGTTTCGTTTCGAGACTCAGCTACAAATTGAGACAACATGCAGATGAAGATGAGTGAGAGGTTTTTTTGGAATTTGCATGAATGATTTCGACACTTACTTATAAGCAGCGAGGATTTCACTTGTTATTTTGTGCTTGTATACGATATTTATACTCGTATGAGTTGTAGGTAAAGAGATACAGATTTTTACTCCGTGATTTGGCGGCGTTTCAGCGATCAGAAATCAGTTGATTTAGATTAGAAATTCAAAAACTAATTTATGAAAACAGATGTACATTGCAGTCGGGAAATCTGTAATAACGCACACACCATAGAACCGAAGGGTTATTCTATTTTGTTTTTATTAATTGACACAAGCACCCAGCATTTTAATAAAATATCACAACAAGCGCACAGGGCGTGCCTTTTGGGCACAGACTAATAAAATGATTAAAACTCTATTACAGTTACAGCTACAAGTATTGTTACTCTCAAACTCTCAATGATTTAATAGGATTGTCTACTCCAAAGGATAAAGGTCACCTTTTTTGAATGAGGTCTCATTTAGGCTAAAAATCATAACTCTTATACAAATGATAATTATCAAAAAGCCATTTAGTTTCTCAATTATCGATTACTCGGTTGGATTTATACTCCTACCTCCATTCTGTATGTGAATACAATGTACCAAAGTATGTGGTTTCCTCCTTGAATTAAATATTAAATCATTAACTGCCATTTAATTTATTAGCCAATCCCCCAAGAGCAGTTAATAGAAATATATGGGACTGATACTTTGATACAGATTGTGCAATTTTGTACCACAAGGGTAGAGCTCAGACTATTTGACATTTGGAACAAGTATGTGTGGAGCAAAGTTTAATTTCAAAATCGAATACAAGCCACTCACGGTTTTCCCTATTGTTTAAGTAATTACAAATGTAAGACAATATAATTGCTCCCTAATGGGATTATTTCGATATACCCACTTTGGCCTAAAGAGATGATATTACGTTCCTCTCGTCGTGCAGTATACTTGACATCTTTTAAGAGATCTGGCCCTGTGCCTTAATACATATTACAAGTCTCACTAGGTCTCAATACTCCTGCTAGTCATGTGTCATGTCACGTCTGCTGAAGCTGTCTGAACGCATGCACAACTATTAGATAAGACTTAATTGATTGCATAGCCACATTATATGTATATTTTCATTGTCAGCATTTAATCAAGATCGGGTGATAGCATGGGCTCACATGGTGTTAACAGAGTTAAGACAGATCAAACAATTGTCTTGTGGTTTAATTTTTTTAAAGCCTGTAGTGATAAAAACCCTTTTCGTGACTTTTCGTAGGTGGCTGTCTGCCGTGTGGAACTGATTAAACCTCCAACAACCCACGAGGGAATTTCTTGGAGAGACGAATTCAGTTTTGAAGTCTGGGAGTTTTTTTAAGCAAAAATAAAAGGTATGCGTTTCAAGTTGCGGATTTTTTATTTGCTTTCGTTTGTATGTTTTACTTGCTTGCGAAAACCATCCAAAACTAAAAGCTTTTGATTTTTTTGGGGATTGAATCGTTCAACTTGTTGACAAGTAAGTGCTAGAATGTTAAATTAAATGTGTAATGTGAAATACGGCTGAAATCGAGACTCTCTTTGCCCTCCGAGGTTGCTTTTACATTGTATGGCAATTAAAGGACAAAAAATTAGGCAATTTACAATCTACTTTGAGCATAGCTGTCTCTGTTACTCAAAACTCTATACTACTGACTATAACTAAATATATGTGTATGATATATGAGTGACAATTTTTTAAAAGGTTCAGTATTGCGAAACTCAAAAAGTTAATACAAGAGATTACTCGCTTGCCTATATTCTAACTTGAAGCTTGCCGTACTTGCACATTTTAATTTTTAATAGTTTCATTAGTTTCAATTTCAAAATCCTATTAACGATTTAAATTTTAAGTCATGCTTCTCCATCATCTTCTTACTCTACACATTTAAGCTACGCACTTTGCATCTACGTGTTGTAATGTTGTAACTTGTAATTGTAGAGCACATGAGATTTTTTTTAAATCACTTAAATAGGTCCTTTGTATTCTTGACAATCTGGAGAAAGCAGTTTCACGTGGAAGCTTTTTTCCTTCCTAATTGTAGGCTACAAATTGCCTTGTTTGTAATTTGGTGAAAATTGTCACTCCTCCTGCTGTAGCTGACTGTTTGAACATTGAAACTTTCGTTTAGATATATATTTTGTATTTAGTGAGCAATGGTCTGCTTTTAAATTGCCCCGTTATTATCTCCACGTCTACTTTTAGGAATATTTATGGGGAATTAAAAACTCCAAAGAGAGATTTGAGTCCGGGTCCGGAAGGAATGATTTTAACATTTGATGAGCTTCTCTATTCATCACATTGATATTAAATTGTTAGTGAAATTTATGATTCATTTCATCACCTGTTTTAAAAGTTAACAAGATAATCGACTATTAAGTACAGATTTGGGATTTTTATTCAATTTGATAAATACCAACAAAATAACAGTAAGCCGCACGAATTGCTTATTCCTATTCTTAAAAGATAATTTGAGTTTTCCTTATTGAGCTAAAATTGTAACTACTATGTATTGATTTAAACGGCCATTTAACCGAAGATGGATTATTCACGGCTATAAACTTGTACTAATTGCCCTTGAAAAGGCAAAGCATATATTATAACAGTTATAAAGGGAAAAAATGGAGCCTTATAACCACACAAGATAACACGACCACCACGAACTAATTGTATTCCTAGCCTCATAAATCCTACCATCGACTAGGTTGAGGACAGATCGGGGAAGTCTATTTTGGTAGTGGTGGCTTGCCATGGCGAATCAATCAACCGTTAGTTAAATTAAATGATTTGATTGAAAAAACAGCTCAGGTATAAAATGGATAATAATGGCCCTTTCAATATTCTTCTAATCGTCATGGGAAGATGACCAAGAAACTGACTGCCTGTGTCTTGATGTTTCAAAGAAACGAGAGGGATGGCTATTATCTCCTTAATTTTTATTTTATACAACCAGACCACTACTCACATATAACATAAGACACTTTCTATAGCTATAATAATATGTAACTTTAGAATGGATAGTACAAAGGGGTAATATAATGTAATACTGCTGACCAACTGAATGAGTCGAGAAACGTGTGAAAATTATTATTGTCCATTTAATGAGAAGTGTCAACTTGGTTTCTAGGCTTAAGGCGACACCATAAATACAACTACAACGAACTGGTGGGAGTATTTACTATTTTTTCACGTAAAACCAGTTAGGCCTTTAAGTATTTAAGTAACTGAGTCAGTCTGTTAGTGATATCAATTATCTTAAACTAAATCTTCATTCCCCAGCCTTTTTCATGATTTTGAGATTTTCTAACGTTTTTTTTCGGCTTCGTAATATTTACTTTATTTTAAACACAAACTGTTCTAAGGCTTAATTTATATTTGCTCAGTTCCCTCAGTAATGACATTTTACTCTCCTGTGATTATTAGATGCGGTTGAATTCTAAACGTTACATTCGAATCTAGTCTGTAGCCCCTTGAGAGGAACAGGATTTTCGTGAAATCCATCTGTCTTTTAAAATTCGATTGGGTTTGGCCCCTATTGAATAGATAAATAGATAAGACTTTCTCAAGACTTAAGAAAACTGCATAAGTAAAACAAGCCCAGCCACCCTCTTCATCTTCATAAACAGTTTCTACTAATCTAATCAAATCCGTCCTAGAAAAAAAGACAAATGACATCCATTAGCCGAGTTAGACTGACTTCTTCATGCTTTCAGCCTTCCCACACACGCCAAAAATCTTTGCAGGCCTGTGAAGATCGTCTGACAAGTCTGGTATTTGTATTCAATGGGTAATTCAAATATTTAATAAATTATATCCTGCAATGAAGGGACGGAAGGGCGATGGTTACATCTTGACTGGTGCTGTCTTTTAAAATGTGCACAAGATGAGATGACACACTCAGAGATCAATTTGAGTAAACAAATTGAGACGAGATGATGTTTGCCCACGGGTTTAACATTGTAATTTAAAAATCCCTGCCTTGCTTTTATTATGACTGATGAAAAAAAAATTAGCACACTGCCCTAGCATTTGGCATATGTAGGTATTTCGTATTTTTTCAAACGCATCCCCTATGGCTCTTCTGCCGGCTTTTCAGACGCTTTGGTTGGTAGAAGTATGAAGCAGGAATTAGTATCAGCATATCATATCATCGTGATCATGGCAAAGCACAAGGCGGTTTACTTCTCCGTTCTGTTATGCACTGAAAGTAAGTAAGGTAAATCATCACATCATGGTTAGTTGGTTAGCTCCGCATACCAAATAAGTAAACAAATGGTGGACGTACTAGTTTTTTTATGAAACGTTTATTTTTAACATTTATTACAAGCTCACATACATACCAGACAGTACATAGTATCAAGCGTGCGGGTACGAGTAAGAACAATATAAGTACCGTTATTTATCTTTAAAAAAATCGAATCCAGAATGGAGCAAAAAATTAGCCGTAGAGACAAGCCTTTTTGAGTAAATGGGTCCCTCAAGTTTACAATAATAGAATCATAAATCTGGAGGATTTAGAAGTGTCGGGCTCTTACAAGTTAAAAGCTTTAAATTAGGAGAGGTCTAAGTCGGGGTTGTTGTTCTTGTTGGTTATTGCATGGATTGTTGATGTTTTGCAAAGACTTGATAGGGCTTTCATAACAAATAGATACACACGCATCTTAAGTACATGTGCCAGAGATACATCAGATCATAGGGTGTATAGATATTGTATGCTTGTTTAATAAAGCGAAATACAGCGTTCACAAACAAGGTCGTAAAGCTTATCCACCGAATTGGGCATGGCTTTCTAGAGGGCATCAAGAGTAAGGATTTTAAAGACGTTAAACTTTTAAACTGCCCTAAAAGTTTAGTGTCATAAGGGCTTTAACGGTTAAAATGGGACTCCTTCCTGTTTACAAATTTAACCAAATTACTGGCTATATAAACTGAGCCAAAAGAGGTTTTAATTTTGATGACTTTGGCACTTGGGTCTTTGGATGGTATAAATACGAATGGTACTGTGTACAACAAGGACACAAGAATAACGTAGCATTTCTCTGTCGAAATTAAGCAGTAGCTGCGTATACGTGTGGTATGGCTGTGCAGCTATATAGCAATTATAGCTTTGGACGTGGGACAATCTCTAAACACACAAGTTCAAGATCCTCAAGCCTTTTTCTTGAACAAACATCTCATATCACTTTGTTTGATTGTTAGGTAACGTTTTGGCTATTAAAGACACATGTAATTTATCTCCTCAAGTAGTACAGGATGGTCATGCCTTGCTCGCCCAGCCTCATGCTTTAGTTGACATGCTTATAGATTGAGTGGCTTTAATAACTTTTTAGCGTCGTTTTTTCCCGTCTGATGCATTTTTTTTATCCAAATCCATCTTCATCTTCCTTCTTTTATTTCATGTGTCATGTGTGTGTATATTTTGGATAATTCAGTAATCTCAGAATAAATGAGCTTTACGTGTATCCTCACTATATTTGAGGATGTGGCTCGATAAATCTTCTTTAAATTTTAACGGTAGGTTTATTACTGGGAAAATACTAACATAAGCCTGCTAGCTCATAGTTCCTCCTCTCTTCTCAAACTTTCCAAGGGATTCAACTTTCAATGCGGATCTAAATTACAAAAAACTCGATACTCTTTTTTAAGTGTCTGACTGAAGCTGAGAGCCTGTTTTGCGAAATCCTAAAAGTTTTAATCATCTCTCAGCATGTCCAAATAAGGTATCCAGAGGGTTTCAAGTTTTTCTAATTAAGTAGCTATATAACCCGCTCGGCATTCCTTATTCCACTGCATTTCAAGTTGGACTGTCTCATTTTTATTCAGTTAGGGTGCTAGACTGATTGGTGATAATGACTGCGCTAATGCATTTTAATGTGTTTATGATTGGAATCTCTGCTTAATTCTATAGTGTGAGATTTAAAATAAGACAAAGTGCTGTGGATAGACCAATCTATAAGCGATTATCATATTATCAAGTAGAGTGGCTCTCGCAATGGGACGTTTTGTGTAGGTTGAGGGACTCATTAGCATGGATTAGGAAGCCTCAAAAAATTATCTTACTTCATGTCATGGGGGACTCAGTTTAGTTTTTAAACATTTAAAAAAGTTGAATTGTAAATGTGATTGGATATTCCAAAGCTGGAAGTCGTACAAGCTCTAACTCCAACTGAACGTCTATTTTGTATTTAAACATTTGAACGGGTGAGTGTTTCGTAATTCAAAATTCAAGTCATTTCCCTTTAATCCAATCGATTTAAGTTGCATGGAACAAGTGCACTTAAACCACAAACTCTCAAAGGGTCAGACCCTGTCCCAGTCATAAATGTAATTTTATAGCATTTAATAGGCTTGGTAAAACCTTTTTGCCATAGTGCAAGTATAAGTGACATGACATATAACATCAAAAAGTCCAGACTGCAGAGATGTTTCGATGCTTGACTCGGACTTTACGACCAAAAAAATACTAAAGCTGTAATCGTATTTTTTTCTTCAAAATGTGATATTACATATTAAAGTAATGTGTGTCCCTCGTTAGATGAATTTTTTATTAGCTAATTTTGAATATTTAATATTTTTTCTTTCAAATCTCTTTGAGCTTAGTCCATAATTTTTTTAACGAAAACATTTAACTACTGTTTTATGGAGCTTGTGATGGGACTCTCTACATGATGCTAATCTCCTTTAATCTTAGTTATGAGACTTTTGTAATGGGATTTTTGGTCTATGGATGAAATAAATTATTTGCACATAATATGACCATACTGAGATAAGTGCTATCAACATACTACCCTTGTGAACATCAGATGGAAATTGAAAAGCGAGGATGGACTGTCGTCCTGTAATTTCATTACGATTATGATTTCATGTTATTCGGTCATCTTAATGATTTAAGGCCTCTTAACTGATATTCTGGTGTCGTAAAAAGTGTCGTTTTCTTTTGACTATTGCAGCACCACTAATTCTAAACAGTAACATGTAGTCGTAACTCATTAAGCTCATGTTATCTGTGGTCCCAATATCTATGCTTGAGAATTCAAAAAAATCGACTCTTAATACATTCAAGAAAAATACATAATTTAAATAATCAAGTTCCTTTGAGTTTTAACCTCTTCGAAGCTGATTTGAAATACGTATGGCAACCCTTTAAGTCCTGCTTTAATCAATAATATAAAGCG
>JAQFYM010001005.1:0-42470 GCA_034694785.1 Agrenia bidenticulata
TCCATAAAAATCGCCCGAGCCGTTTTCCAGTTATTGAATTTTAAATACCCGGACAATGGCCTGAGACACCCTGTATAATATATCCAGTCTATATTCTCCCTTGATCTTCCAGCTTGGAGTTTAAGCAAAGATAAGTTAAACAAAATCTAGCTTTAGCGATCGGATAGTATCCAGAACTCAATTGAATTTTAACTTTAATTCAGCCTCAGAAGTTAGGCTCAATTATTTGTGTTTTTCAAAACAGTAATGATTCCGATTTTTTTTATTAAAGGTTTTGAAACCGATAGAGTTTAGATATCCGAGTTCTGAGTAAAACTTTAAGGATTTGGGTATAGGCGGAAAATACAAGAGTAGGCAATAGTAATTTAAAAACCTTTAAGTTCCTGGTTCGGTCACGGCTGTACTTGAGATTTGGGACGAAGACGGATGAGGATATGATGAACTAAGGGCTGAAAGGGAAAGGGAGCCTATTAAACTCGAGGAAGAAAAACACGTATTGGTGATTGGGTTATTTAATGCCGATGGGAATTTCTAATTCAAACCAAAAACCAAATATGCCTCGTCATCCCTGGAAATGCTTGTCCCAAGTATTTTCAAATGATGAAATCCTAAAAGCCTCGGCTCGTTGTCATTAAACCTGCAAGTAGTTAAGGTCTGCGTTTCTCCTTCAAAACTCTGAGGACTTCTTGACTCGAATGTTGAAAACTTGGGGGTACAAGTTAAGTGGTATACACACACAAGCACTTGTGGGTTTCATTTCAGCTCTTCCAGCTCATTTTAAACAATGTTTTCTAACATAGGGTTTCAATTCATAATTTAATTTCCGTTTAAACTGCAATGTAAAAATGATGGGGCTGAAAAGTTTTAAAATCCTTTCGGGATATGATGAAAATCAAGAAATTGTGCGGAACTGCGGTAATGGATGAAAAATGTGATCGAAAAAGTGAATTTCTAAATCTTTTAAAAATTCAGATGCACAAGAAGGGAACTGAAGCCTTAACGCGTCCGTTCAAACCTACAAGTCGAAAGACCCCTTGAGAAATAACTAAAAGAGCCGAGAAGTGGTTGACTCCCCGGAGTGTCTCTGACACTTTCAAGTATTTCTTCAAGACAAAAAGTAAGAAACGACTCTGAAGAAAAATAAATATTGGAATGAACCTTTAACCTCATTTGACCCTTTTTGACATTTATGCATTCTCAACTCCACGGGAAATCTAAGGGCTCCTTCCTTGGCGAATGAAGTGTGCCATTGAATCCTCTCACAGTATAACTTATATAACACTACACTCAATCGAGCATTTATTTGAATGAAAACATGTCCAAAGGGCACCAAAGGTCATCACAGGTGAAGCATGAAACAACGAGTTGTGCTGCTTGTTATTGACGCTTGTAAATTTTTAAATCAAAGCTTGGGATCTTCTTTTCTATGATGAGCTTGGGATCTTCTTTTCTATGATGAGCTTTAGATATTGACTCTCCAAAGTCTCAAGAAGAGTAGACACCACCCAACACATCAAAACCAGACCTACAAGGCAGATCATTTCTGGCTCAAGCTCAATCTAAGTAACCACAAGGAAGGAAAGTCACCACAACAAGAAGAACTGAAGAAGCGCCGACGAGTTTTCTCAAAGTTCCCGAATCTGCCCTTTTTTAAGGTTCAGTGTTTATTTACACTGAAACACGAGGGGGGAGGGCAGATCCACTTGTTGAATATGTAATCTACGTGTTTCATAAAACATTTAGTTGAGTCGGTAGCTGTTCCCCAAGGAAGGGAAATTAGAGCCTTCGTAATAACATAACTTTTCCAAGACACATGGCCTAGATATATCTAAAGCCCTTATGTCAACTCTGACCTCCAACAATTACTAAAAGTGGAAGTAAAATACCTATAGTACATTACATAGAATTCACTGCATATGGTTTGCTTGTGCACGAGAGAGAAAAAAATATAGAGAAGAGGGGTCAATGGAACAAATATTGTGATTAGAAATTTAAAGATTATATAGATTATAAAAGTCTGAGGTTGGGGTTCCGGCTTTTGTCCAAAGTTAATGATTTTCTAGTTGTGTGCATACACTTAAAAAAACCAAACGTTTTTCGGCTGCTCCAAAATATCATGTAAACATACTAATGCTTTTCAAAACGGAGTCTTACCCCTAGAAAACAGTAGTAAATACAATTTAGACTCAATTATCAGTAGAAATTAAGCGTATCTGGCATGTTCAGAAGAAAATCTGCGGCCTTTTTGTTGTTCCGCTTTTGAAATCCAAAGCTACGTAGTAAGTTTAACCATATTTTCATATTTGTCCAGTAACAGCTTTAATACTCAAAAAGACAAATGTACACAAAAACATATTAACCGTTTATTTATGGCGTCTTCAAGCTTTATGAGGATTTCCATAATATGAACCTTTAAACTAAAGTAATTTTTAAATGTATTTGATAGCTTGATGCTAAAATTACCTTCAAGTTCCCGATGAAATTGAAATTTTATTCAAAAGTTGGGTCAAGTCATCCAAGTTTATTTAAAAATTTAAATACCTAGTTAATCCTATTATCCCCAACTAAATGATTTTTTAAATCGTCTTCCATTTAAATAAAATAAAACTGTCCAAGTCAATTTAATTAGCATAAAATCATAGCAACTCATGACCTGTTATCCAACCCTTGGGAGATGCCTGAAAAATGTGTTAGATTTAATTATTTATCACACCTTGAGGAATAAAACGGAAAAGTGTGCTATCAAAATCATACTTTACTCAAAATTAAACCCTCACCTACGTGTCATACATGTCGACGCACTGTCATCAGAAGATTTTCACAACTTAGTTTCCTCGTGAAATAATTAGAAGAAAAAAATCCCTCTCAAGGCACCCTGTTTAAAAGTTCATCTAAATTCCAATCTAACGCACGACTTTGAAATAGTTTTCACAATCATAGCAGCCACCCTCGTGATGGACTAGACATGGGGATCGTGTGCGGCTAGCGTGCTCCACGTTAAACGACGGTGTTGGTCCCGCACAAACTACAAACCATAATGAAACGCATCAGATACTGGACTGCTGAGGGTATATGGATGATGCGTCGTGTCGAATGTGTTATGGATTTCAGTTAATGATGAGAGTTAAACCCGTGGTAATAAAATGAAGAAAGCTAAGCAAGAAAATAAGCAATAAAACCCGATGTCGGTGTCAAATTGATCACCAGGAGGTCTGTGGGTTCATTCTGCATCCATAATCTCCCCACTAAATATCTTATGTGAGTAAAAGCTCCTATCTAGAAATAAAGTAACTCGTGTCCATTACATCTCTCTTTTGTTTTCCATAAACTCATCTTTCATAATCTTAAAAAAACGAGTATCGTAGACTTAAGAGCTTACGAATTATCTTCACCCCTACACCAGCTGGTTCGAACTCGGCCTTAAAACTTGTTACGACTCTGGATAGCAGGAGCTATCTATTTTGTAAATGGAAAAAAGAGTTAGTAAGTGATAGTTGTTTATCACGACGATGGATCTTCGAGTATGACCCGCATGGGTCCATTCATGTCATGTTCCCGTGTTCATCATGTCATTTATCTTCACTTCACCCACTTACAAATTACATTTATATTACCATAATACCCTTAAATTGAGCTCCAACTCTGGAAATAATGCTTAATGGTCTACTATCTTTTTCCATGGAGTAAAATAATTTTCAGAGAAATCTATCCCCCACTTTTGTTCCTTTTTCACTTGTTTTGATGGACATTTTGCTTATGAGTATCTCGTGACATGACCTCCTACGATGGTAGCCACACTTTAATGTCTTGAATCTGTTGGTGGTTCTATTTCTAATGATCCTGCAATGATGGGGGTTTTAACCCTTTGTTTTCTTCTAATATTCTTCTACTGCTCCTTTCTCTCCAGAAAGAATGACAAATATAGCTAAATGGATATGAATCTGCCATTGAGAATATGGATGATTGAGTTACCTGATTAAAGATTTCATTTTGTGTTTCCATACTGCAGGCTGAGGACAGAGAGAGAGATGAAATGTAATTATAGAAAAACAGTTCATGGCACTTGAGATGATTACTGGTGAAATAAATGGAAATTTTGAAACAGAGAAATTTCTTCTGTAAGTTTTATTTAAGACTCTCTTCAGCTTATATCTTTATCCAAACTAATATCTACAATACTGATTAGCTTAATTAAATTTTACATCAAGGCACTACAGTTTGCAAATTATAGTTAAGTTATTCACACTTATAGTGATTATGTACAATTATATATGATGTATAATAGGATTGGCAGAATTTCATTTGATTCGTTTCGCATGTTTAAAAAAAAACGGTTAAAATATCCAAGAAATTGAGTTTAAAAATCGTCACTATCATAAAGGCACCGTATTACAACAATGTAATCTGATGCTCCCGAATAAAGTATAAAAAATCCCACTGGGTCTTTATAATTGCAAATATAATTAAATTAATTTTGAATCCAAACCCAGGGATGGAACTCAGAGGCAAAAAAAACTCTTAAGAAGGCAGCCGACAGACCCAATGACTAGAAAAAATGAATGAATCCGTGACCATCTTCCCGACTCTCAAAAATTAGAATTAAAACATTATAAACAAAAGAATGTCATTCCACGCTCTCTCAAAGCCTGGAGTACAAAGAATAAAATCTACATGTTTTTATACAAAATCCTCTAGCATTTCTTTGCATTAAAAACAAACTTTGAAAAAAGTTTATGGCTTCAAATGGCTTCTGTAATGGTTATCATATTATTATCATCAGCCCAAATTATTGGAATGGCAGAGAAAAATTTATCAAAAAAAAATGAAACATCTTTCAAGTGAAAGGGTTGAGTAATATCAAACTCTTAATATTTTTTTTTAAATTCAAAGTTTTTTTCAAAGGCACACTTTATTTTCACTTGGAGTTTGAATGATGGATTTATCATCATCGCATCGTCTTCAATTAAGTAGCTGTGGTATACTTTCTTCTTTAAATAAGCATTCTTCCTACCTTTCAAAAGGTGAGAATTGAGAAAGAATGGTAAATCACAGTAGATTGTTTCATTGGTTCCGGAATATTTGAACGTGGTGAATTGTGTATGAATGGTTGTGAAGAATATTTATATAATTTTTGTATACCTAGATAGTCTCGTCGCAGTTAGCCAAGTCGGTAGAGTTGCAATACGGGTACATATATATGTACATATATTTGTCATAAGGTAGGAAGGAATTGTTGATTAAAATAAGGGAATTATTTCCAAAGGAGAGACACTTTGACAGAATACGGAGGCAGCTTTGAATTCTGATATTTGAATTGGATAAGACCTCTCTCCTCTCCAATATGCGAGTGGCTGGACCAGGACTTTGAATAGCGGAGGTAATCAAGTGAAATGGAAGTGTACTGAAGGTTCAAAGGGATTTGTATTCTTCGTGAATCCTAAGTCTCTTTTCTCTGGAATTTTTCAATTCGATTTGATTCAGGTGTGCAGTAGAAGTAGTGGCAGTATTGTAGTATTATTTATTATCATCATCCTTCCGGAAAGCCGAAGGGAGGTAGTAGGGAGCTGTGTTGGTAGAGATCAGGGCTTCTGTTGAGCAATTGTTGGATGCCATGATATGATGACGAGTTAGATTCAGTGCATGAGATGATCTGAGGCGTTGGTACTCTGGAAATTTAAAAAATATAAATAATCATTAGATAAAGCTTTTTCCACTAAGATATCCATGTCGAAGACAAGTTCGAATTATTTTGCGAAACCTATCTAATTCTACGAAAACTAAGCTTGCAGAAAAGCTGTGATAAAATCGTACAAAAGGAAGAAGCTTCTTTAGTCAGTACCAAAAATAAATTCAATTTGTTTGTATTAAAGCGTGCAAAATTTAAACTCCATTTAAAGCTGAACAAAACGGGTGAGATATAAGAGTTGCGAAATCCTTGTAGAGAATAACTTCATATATACATGACGCAGGGGTTTTGAAAAATTGAAACTTTAAGAGGGCTTTTAAAATAGGCATTACGATTCCAAATAAATCCCTTGGCTCGATTTTTTCTAAGGGCTCTGAGGGAAATACTCAGCCATGTGGGATAAGAGACACGCTATATCAAATCAATATTGTAGGGCTTCCTTTAATACTAGCTTTGATGCTGGTTTAGAATAGTGTGGTAGAATCCGATGGATGCATTGCTTGAATTACTATGCGTGGCGTGCAGTACTGTGAAAGGCTTTTGAAATATTTGAGAAAAAAATCGTCTCTGTTGTACAGGGATACAAAGGGCCCTCCCCAACTTCCCTTTTTGTGCATGGCAGAGGGCCTTAGACATAACTTTGTACAGAGAAGAGGGTTATTTATTCTAAGGATATGGTCGGGGTTGCCGGGTTTTTCTATAGAGAAATCCGAAAGAGAAACGGAAAAGGGCCAGAAGCAATCCAAGTGTGTCTGATGCCTCTTCCAACTTTTAAGGGCTTTCGAATTGAAGATTTTACTCCTAAGGCTCATGCCAAATGCTCAGATGCCTTAGACCAGGAACAAAACATATGTGGACCAGAGATTTAAAGGGATTTCATTTTTCCCGTTCAGCACGGGCATTGCGTCAAGTTGGAATGACAACCAAGCTGTACTTAATAGAATTTTTACTTGCTCAACTTTTAAAAGATTAAGCATTGTGCTCAAGTACTACTGCAGACTGGAGGTTTTAAAACCCTCTACTGAAAGTTTTCAAAATTTAGAGAGTGAGGGGAAGGTGGCTACGTTAAGCAGTAAACTCAATTCTAAATATTAAAGAATGATAAATATAGGATTAGTTAGCTTACCTAATTACAAAAATTGAAGGCAGGACAGCTCAGGATTGTTGCCACCATGAGATAGCGTCGAGGAGCTCTTCGTCATCTTCAGGACTGACGGGTTCATAGTTCTCGTAATCGTACATGTTAGCATTTGATGTGATGTAAGAAGAGGCTTCAGAAGCGTAAGACGGTGACGACGGGTCTTCACTGGACGTAGGAGACAGTTGATGACTTCCCGCAGGGACAGTGTTCGAGCCATAGGAGCTCAGTTGTTGGTGATGATGAGCCAGATGAGCCAAGGCCTCCGCACCAAGTCCAGCAAATTCTCCCGCATATTGATTCTGATCATTTGATTCACTGCTAATTAATGAAGGAGTACTGCTATTCGAAGATGATATCAGGGCTCCATTCTTGTCCAACATTCCAGTCAAGTTCTTAATGTATTCCACGGCACATCGAAGAGTTTCAACCTTTGACATCTTTTTGGATCGATGTCCCAGTGGGATGTGTTGTTTCAGGGCCGCAAAGCCATTGTTCACCTGGAGATAGAAATAGAGAAAATCAATATTTTATTTTCCCAGGTATTGCACATGCGAGTCTTTGAACAAGGTTGGAGATTTCATAATCTTTAGACAAATAAGTGGATGGTAAATGCATGGAGGAGTATACGGCCCTTTCCTCATGTCATATCATTTCATTACTCAGGATTTACAATGATTTTATTTATTCAAATTTGAATAGAGCGTTCAATTCATTCCTAGAGCCAGCCGAGCTCCACTCGTCTTTGATCAATTGAACTTGGACGTGTCATTCTAATTGTTTGCCTTTATTCAACCCATTCACCTACGAGGAAAAAAAATCAGTCATCCTTTCAAAAATCTTTTTCATCTCTATCCTATGACAATCTTCTGACAATAATTGCTATTTGCATTAATGGCTATGAAATTGTGCGCCCGTGGAGTTAAATGTGCTTGTGCCCGGACTCAAATCCCCGATTTCAGATCCCACATGCAAATGAGCTATACAATCTGAACAAACAAACATCAAACTGGTTGATTCTCCATGAATGAGCCTCGTCTCGTGCCCTGTGTTAATTCTGTGTACCAATCCTTATGCTAATATTTGACTGGCATATTTGTACATATATAATTCCAAATAACCCAAGTTGGCCATCATTACTCATATTCGGTTTCTCAACAGGAAAGTATCAGAGCGAGGGTGTTTCCGAGTATCCGACACCTCTAAATGATTAGAAAAAACCAATTCAGGCTATAAGAAAGTTTTTGCTCTTATCCATCAATATAAGAGGAAAGTATTAGCTTTTAAGACCCACTAGGATTTCCAAACCAAGAAACCAAGTGCCTGTTTGTCAGATATTCTTATCCTCTTATTGTTTTGCGCATTTAACCATTCACCTTTCAACTCCCGTACTCAAAAAGTGGAATGGATCTAATGAACTCAATGATCTTCTCTAGAACTACGTTGAATTTCTAAGCGCCCCGTCCACTTCTTGCAACTGGGAAGTAGCTCAAAAAATCATTCCGTATAAAAAAAATGTAAACAACCAACTGTTGACTGTTTCCAGTTACGAAATCCCGAGGAATGAAATGAGAGCAGATGGCCAGCCTACAGACAGGCAGGGAGATGCCAGCCAAGCCAATTTTCAATCCGTTTCCAGTTTTTGTTTGATTTGTGATAGTAGTGGTATGTGGGGTTGCAGCGTACTTTTTTCATACGATAATGTAATTTTGTTCCAAGTAGTAAAATACTCTAGCAACTCAACCATCATATGGTATCGTCATTAAATAACGGCAATTCATTTCTAGATTTCAGGATCCATTACAGATAACACTGCATTAGAACAGATTGGCTCAACTGGCTCTTACAATTTGTGTCCATGCGGGAGGGTAAATAGAGACGAGGTTCAAAATTTCGAGAAATCTCTGTAAAAGGATCTTAAGTTTTATCTTTGAAATGGTTGAGCTTAAAAGCTACGATACTGGTGCTAATACTACTGCCACACATGATCCATGCATATGAGACTACATGTATGAGATCAACTATCCCTTTTTAAGAGTTTAGTTTCACTTTTTATATCGAAAGTTATTTAGCCCCAAGACAACTTTTTGAAGGTTTCAGTCGTTTAGGTCAGGAATTTTCTGAGCCTCAATCTGGATTATGAAATGATCCGAGATAACTCTATCCAAATTATTTTGTATGTATGTGGAATATGCTTCCTCGTTAATTACCTGCTTAACACGATTCCTCTCCCGAGCATTTCTCCGCTGAACGGTGGCTGGTGGATGGCCCTTTGGGATTCCCAAATGTGAGAAATTGATTTTCCGTTTGCATTTTGAACTAAAGAGTTCGTTTTCGTTGGAAGAGAGAAGGCCGTCTTTAGAATTGGAGTTTGTCATCGACTTTCCATTTGACATTGTACTATGGGAGGCTGACCCGGGGGTGGACATGGGGGAATTAGAGTGGGGAGATGCGTGGGAAAATTTGACCCCAGACATAGGGGTCATGTTCCCCATTGATCCGGTTGTCCCAGACATGGGGGAGGTGAGATGTGATCCCAAGGTAATTGTAGTCATGTCAAACATTGAATCACTTTGGACTCTGTCCCGTCTCAAATTATCAAGTGGCAAAAATTGTCCAACTTATCACCGTTCGATGGAACACTCAAGATTGAAAACCAACAAGTGATTTTGATTCCTGTATTAATTTCCAACTTGTTAAAGTTGATTATGTCAATTTGCTTTAGATTGTGTTCTAAAACCTCACAGTAAGTTTCTTCCAAATTTACTTGGCAATATTTAAATATTCCCAAAATATTTCCAAACACACTTGACTCGGTTTCTTATAAAAACTTCCAACGTAAAAAGTTATTGAAATCGGGGATCACGCTTCTTTTCGAAATAGGTACTTGTGTATAAAACAGTAAGTATATAATGTGTTGTTGTAAACTTGAGGAATGGGTTTTTCAATCAGTATGTAAAGCCAGTCTCAGATTCCCTAGCTACCGTCTTGTTTGAAAGGTTGTCGGACACTGAATCCAGTCAAGGGCTCTTTGGATCTTTATATATAAATCCCTTGGTGAATTCGGAGAGTCACACTTCTCTACAAAATACTGAGAGAGATATATAAAGTGGAAGGAGGCTGGAGTGAGTTAACTGGAGTCGGATCAAAAGAAGACTACTGAGCACAAGGAGAGGGCTGCTGGGTAAAATATATATCTCAACTTCTTGTCTTCTTTAAAAACCACTGGAGGGGTAGGTCTACCTACATACACCGTACTAGAGGAGTTGGAAGGGTAGGTGTCCCAATACTTTTAGTATTGGATGCACTTATTCCAACCAGACGAGTACCACGGTAAACGAAAGTAAGTAAGGCCCTGTACATAAGCACAATAATACAAGGATAAGTTCGGTCCAACATCCACGCGACTCGGGAGATTACGCGTGCCCTAGCCCATAGCATTAAAAATCGTGGTCCTAGGGGTAGAAAATATATATCTCTCCAACGTACCCGTCCACTTCTAAAGCCTTCCCCATACAAATATATAGAGACGTATGTATTGTATATACGTGTACAGGTAGTTTGTATTTCAAACCGTGTGTAGGACTAGAAGGAGGTTTAAATAAATATATGGAGAAATATCTATACATATAAATGATTTTAAAGCTGAAAAAGGAAGGAAAAGGCAGCCCCCGAAACGAAACCAGTCTCAAAACTGTATTATGAAGAAAAAACCAAAATGCATCCAACCGAATCCAAGGCAATTCTCCATCCATTCCACTACTACCATTATTTTCATTACTGGACACTAGAATGCATACATTCATAATACATATATTTATATATCTACGTGCTCCCATCAGATGAAGCAGGGCACTTTCAGACTTTTTCAGACCTACCAACCTTTAGCATGATTGCCAAGCACAGAAGATATCACGATGCATAGGGCTCCTCGTGTCGCTTCGTACGTACGGCTTGGAGTCTTCTACAGTGGAGAAATCCCTACCTGTGATCACAACGATGATAATGTGAAGGTAGTCTCCAGTCCCCTGGAAATCCTTTCGAGTATTCCAGTGCTACTGTCAGCAATGAGGGAAAAACCATTCCTTATGGGATTTATTATGTTGGATATGAATAAGGGCCTACCTACAACTCATACATCCCTTATTGTAAATTCGAAGCTGAAGATTCCCTCGGTTTTTAGGATTTGGAAGGAGTTGGAAACAGGTAGGGTGAGGGTCGGCGAGATAGAATCCTGGAGAGTGTTTGGCCATCTATTTTACAAAAGCTGAAAATCAGGATTTATGGGATTTTAATTAAAAGGATAAAATTGAGATTAAAAGCTGTTTTAATGATATTTTCTTGAAATGAGATAAAGATGGTTTCATTTTCTAGATGAGTCTATCTGTGTGCTATCTTTGCATTGTTGGGACTGACTATTGTTGTACTGTATCAAGAGGTGGTTGGAGAATGGAGGAAATATAGTTGAGGAAAAACAGAAGGTAGTCTTGTGAGAGTTAAGTTGATTTTCGACTTGTTTCCTTTAACCTGTTCATTTCCGTCATGCTTGCCTTGTCACAAGAGTTGAGATTCTTCAACTCTTTAACTTAATGTTCGATGTATTTTAATCTGTGTGCTTAGGTAGCCAGATATACATACAGAGCTTAGGCTTGGAGTTTAACCTCTGTCAGGATTAACAAAGGAGGAAAGGAGTAAAAAGCTGAGTATTTTATCTGTTTTTTACCAAATACAAAAGTCGGAGGCAAAGAACTCTTCTCTGGTCTTCACTACTTTAGTCATCATCATGGGGATTCGGCACGCGACACATTGTGCTCTTGTGTTGGATTTTAAATGGAAATAAAAACTTTGACTCTGCTCAAGAGGAGAGTTGTCTGCAAGAAGCATCACAAATTACATGGTGTATAACGTACAGTAGAATATATGCGATACTTTATAAGAAACTACTAACAGCAACGATAATCACTTCCACAGTTAAACTCAATGCAAGTACAGAAAAAACTAATTTGAAACCATAGGCTTCTCATTTAAAAGTTTCATAACATCTTTTTGGCTTATTGTTAATGCTGATGAGATTTTTTTAATTTTCAAATTGTTATATGTTAACAGAACTTGGTTAGTCCCTATTTAAAAAGATAAGGTTATTTAGTATTAGATATACGTAATGACTGCTTCTTAAACTACCGACTCATTATCCAGGCTGAAAAAATCCAGAGCTGGGCGCCCTTCAAAGGTCGAGAAACCCTTTTAGTACCTTTTTGAAGGATTTTGTGAAGATTTGCGGATAAAACGCGAGAATCCCCTGAGATGCATCGCGGCATGCAAGTTTGCATGATCCATTTATTCTGAGGGTTTGAGTTAATTGATGTAAATTATACCGTGTTCCAGGACTCCTGTACAAATCATGTCTAAACAATTCCAAGGAGGATGGGAGAACCAGTCGAGATGACTCTAAGTAGCCCATTTTGTACACCTTTTCTGTCCAGACTTGATCATTTTCATAATTGAAAACCAATCAAAACTGGACTGACGTACCTCTCTAGAACACACTTGAAATATAACATGAATTATGGTCGTGTATTCTTTATTTTTTATCATCTATTTGGCTTTTGGGTCTCTCTCTCTCTCTTTATGCCTGGACATGGAGGACCCGAATCACTCATCTTAATATAATTGTAGAGTCAACATTTGTATTAAATTATTTTCCTTAAGTAATTGAGGTTTGTGGTAGGTTTTTCTTAGAGCAAAAAATTTAAAATACTCTCGTCTTGTACTTTGACCGTCTTATAAAAATTCTTCTAAATTCATGCTTAACCCGTGGCCTCATTAAAGCCACGGACTTTTCCAGACGTCCATGGATGTGCAATTCAAAATCTGAAGATATGTATTTTCCCATGGTCTAATTACAAGTGCCCAGAGGTATTCCATTATTGTGCACAAATGATCCATTTGGTGAATAAATTTAAAATAACTACCTCGGCATTTTTGTAATTATTAGACGGAGAGGTAATGGTTTTGAAGCTACTAATTGCAATCTCTTAACCCTCTCACTTATGCAGTAGCTTTTGCTGTCATTTACATTGCTTACTCGCATTTAGAGTTACCAAACAATTTTTTTTGGACACGTCAGAAGACTGCGGACCTTTAATCTATGTAGTACCTGTCAAATATACCCACGGTAGGATGTCGGTGTTTTAATCATTTCAATCAGATTCAATTGAGGCATTTTAGAAGATACTGGAAATTTGCGTATTTTCTGTTGGCTCCAGGTACATAAAATTCCCTGTTGCTGAGGCTTTCGCATATACAAATGCAGAGGTTATTAAATAAGTACAAATCGATCAATAGCGTGTTAAAAAATATGTTTGGATGCTGCATTTTCACCTGTATTACATAGTATTTAAATAATATTTACTCCATGTAGCACTTTTTAAATTTATTCTCAATAATCTAAAGTTTTGACAATGTAATGAAACAGTCTAAACACGATAAATGGATTTAAAATAAACGAGTCTATTGTCAAAGCAATTAAACTCAACATAAAAAATCCTTGGTTCTAATTAAATTCAAACGTGAAAATCAAATACATTTTATGATCCAGTATTCGCATCAGCAGTACTGCAGATGTGATTGTAAAATCCCAGTTTTTAAGAAGTCAATAAACTTAATCCTTAAGGCTCAAATTCGAATCAAATTTAATCCTCATACTTCGATTAAAACAGCGCGAGCCAGACGGTGGCTTCTACGTAGTAAGGGAAATGATGAGCGGAAGTACCATCAGTCTAGCTTTGTATTTTGTACATTCCGACGTGCAAGAATATTTGAACCTGTTTTAATGCAGATTACGACTACACAAAATAACCAACAAAGGAGGATGCTGAACACATGTTGCTTAATCAGAGCTGCCAGGGTATGAAAATAAAACTATTCTATACTTGCCATTTAATTTAATACTTGGAGGAATGAGTAAGCTCGTGAAAGACCGGTTTTCTACCAATGATCCTCACAGATAGTTTTACAAGAGTGTAACTATATACGTTCGGAGACTCGTCAGAGGTCATGTAGCAGATTTTCAATCGTGTCGACAAAAAAGCATACAGAAGCAAATGGTCACTGGATTGCTCTTTGCTTGATAAGAGCGTAGGAGATTTTTCTTTTTTAAAAGCGAATTGATAATGAAACATCATGGATTTTAGAAATCTCACAAAGTTGCATGCTCCACACCAGCACCCTGAGTTACCAATTTGGTATTTGGTTATGCTCATCTAAAGCTAAGAACATGCTACTCAACGAAAACTTTTAATGCCAATAATCCAGTTTCAAGCATTTAATCTTTTACAATCTGGAGTTGAGCCCTTTACCCCAAACACTTTATAATTTGAGAAATTTCAAAGCATTAAGATACAAGCTGGAAGTGTTGGAATATATAGGCAATGTCCCCGTAATAATAAGAGGTTTCCATCTCGGAAATCAGTAATCACTCATTTATTTCTCAAAAACTCGAAACTTGAAGCCCTTAAGCTTGTCACATCCTTCAGGGGAAAATATATACGCCTCACTTAAAGTTCAATTGAGCATATAGACTCTTAACCCTTCCATTCCAGGAGAGGCTTAGCTCACCTTCTTTAAGAGTTGTTGTCTTTTTGATAAATTCATGTTTATGAAACGGGCTCTGACTGATGTCTTGATCCCCAAGTCTCATTCTTATCTATTGAACCGGGTGTGGTAAGACGTTGGATGCCCTTGGATTCAAAAAGAATTTACCGGAACATTGCCACGGCCACATTTGCCCTTAGTGAATCAAAACTATGGACAGCAGATATCTTGGCACGCGTCATCCATAATCTAAATCGTACAAAATCCTCATGTAGGAGCTAATAATTTCAAACACACTAAACATTTCTAGAAACTTCATATCCACACGAACCTTTCTGATGATTAATTTCAAAATCTGCAGTAATTGCAAGTCCACTATGACCCCCGATGACCTATCTAATTAATTTACACATTTCATTCTAAATCACCTGCTCTTTGAGAAAAACGTAATGATTATACTCTTAGTAATTGTGCGGAGAGTGAGGAGTCACAGTCAACAGGCCACCTGTGCATGTGTCTTCTTTATTATTACCCACTTGGGATTAGGGATATTATTGTGATCGGCCACTTCTCTTTCTTAAGTCAGTAACGATTGCAAAGTGAATTTCTAGGGAAAACCCTGGGAAATTTTCCCACACAACTAGTTCCAAATAAAGGAGAAGGATATTGTGCAGAGAGATTCCAGATTTGTAAATTACATTTGAAATCGCAGAATGGGTTTTTTATGAATAACAATCATACATTTTTGGCAGGCACAGGTGTGCCCACCTAACCTGGGTTCGTCATTCTTGAGTAATTCCTCTTGTATTTTAGATATGATATCGAAATTGTAATTTACATTCGCTTTTTGCCAGGTTCAGTCTAGATTTGAGAAAAGCTCATAAGACAGAGTTCTTTGTTCATTAAGTACATGAAAATATTTGATGGCCGGATGCAGATGAACACGAACATAAAATGACCTGTTGCTCTATTATTGTTTGTTATTTTTTAAATGAATTTCAATGTTGCACCGATTATAAGCTGTTCGTTCCATATTATAGTTTATATTTTTATATAAATTCTGAAAGTGATAAATAAAGCTATCCAAAGAAATGCGGGAGTATTTCACTTCATATAACTTAGTATCACAGATCACAGCGTACGGAAAGTCTTTACGAACCATATGACCTTGATCTTCAAGGGTCTATTTTCAAGTAATATTCGTAACGTATATCGTAATTATCCCTTTTCCACCTCGCTTTTAAATAGAAAAATAAGATAAAAGGGCTGCGTTTACAGTCCGTTTGTAAAACGCTTGATGGGAAATATTGCCTTAGCATCCCTCCGAAGTTCAGCCACCTTCTTACCGTGTAACCATAGCCTGAAATTATTAGTAACCTTGTACAGTACCTCTTTTTTGGAGGATAGGATGTGTGTGTGTGTGTGAAATGCATATTGTATTTGTAGATTCTGGTGATATATGAATGATACGAGTGGGAAATGATGACAATGGCCTTGGTCAAGGCGAAAGGTGAAGAGATTCATTTTTAAGGTTTTTAAGGTAGGCCCTTTGCATTTGTGGTTATGGTTAGAATATAAAGATCGTTAAAGGCTTGAGAGAGAGAGGAAATCCTCTGTACATATGCAGCTAGTCTTGCTGTTACTGCTGTTGTACAAATATATCCAAGTCTTAAGATTAGATGATGCAGTTGTGTTTTCCCCAACTTGAAAGAAATCATAGGTAACATCCGTGAATAATGCTTATGACATTTCAATTGAAAGATTGCCATAACCCTTTCTACATGTAGTTCTTAGGATTTCATTGTAAATAACCGCATACACCTACGTACAAAGTACAATAATACCCGCGCTCTCTACTGCATGGTTAACTGTTTTACTACAGGGGCAGGATTTTTAGATCGTGAGCTACGATGAGGATGGACTACACTTTTTGAACTTTTCTTCACCTCCAAGTCCAATAAAAGCCTCGTAAATAAATACATGTGGATCTACCTAAGGCCCCTATGAAGACAAAAAAACGGTACTTGGAGTATAGCTTGACCCAGTAGTAGGTGTCTAGATGTAACGATTTGTATTCAAAAGTTTATGGTATCGCTATTCAGTGTGGATATAGGGTTATCTCCCTTGCATAGAAATAGTATCAGTTGTCATCAAAAAGTCAAGATTAAGATCAAATTCCCTTAAATTTTTAACATTTCATGTGGATGTTTGTGTTGGGTAAAGGGAGATGTTTCTTATCTCAGAATGTCTTCAAGAAATTCTTCATCATGATTCAAGAAGGAAACTGCTTTTGTTCCCAGGATTTTTACCGTCGACCATAGAATAGAAAACCGCACAAGAACTCAACGTGATCCAAGGAATCTGAGAGTTTCCAAGCTCAATAAAGTGACAAGTTTATTCAATTTTAAAAGGGTACTAGAGCTAGTACTTGCTATTTCCTATTTACACTACGTTTTTCTTGTCCTAATGTGTAATTCATCATCTGGTAGGTAAACCGGTAACGGAATTTCATATCATTTCATCTGTAGCATACAAACAAGAAAATTATCATATTATTACCACCTTCAATATTGGATGCAGCTGCTCACGCTTTTGAAACTTTCAGGGTTACTCCAGTATAAAGTAAGTTACTCAGCTAGGCCAACAAGTTGTCTAGCACCCATCCATTCCGGAATAAAAACCTACAAACTCACAATCAATGATATTTTAACTAAGATTTAATGAGCTACTTTCAGTACTTTCGTTCCTATAAGCAGCGGGAGTTGGATTGACAGGATATTCATGCATATATTGTAATTTACAAGACTTTGATTATACACTACGATGTGTAGTGGGCATAATGTCATGTAGGTTAACATGTCAATCAAGAGCTCTGACCTTGCTGCATGTCACACATAAAGTGTCACTGTCGCAAGCCCCTTTTAGGCCTCAAAGGGAAGGGAGCCAAAAATAGCTTGTAGTGTTCGTAAGTTCTTGTGAATCTGAATAATTTCGGTAAAATTGGCTGAGGTGACTTCACATGTCATTCACACCAATTTGACTGCAAAGGGAGTGATATGAGTTAAATTCTAACAATTAGCTACAAATTGGTAGGCATTGAAAGTGTAAACATGGAGTTGTGCTGGTTGACTGCCTTTCTATTGAATTCCTTCATTTGCAGGGAAGTCAACCTACCACAGTGAATATCAGCCATTGTAATGATACTGTGAAAAGTTTCCAAAGTCTTCTTTCTAGGACTAAATAAGTATTTTTATAGCAAGTGTGCTGGATTTCCATATTTTATTCTTTGAATTTCATCAAGGGAATACGTATTACATCTATTACTTAGTGCAAACAAAATGTTGTGGTCATCCAGTCAAGCGCAGGCTATTCTTATGTAATGCATATTCTGTAAGTTCAATCAGTTTTCTTTTGAAATATTTAACATTAATAAAAGATCAAAACGTCGCCCCTAAGAATTGCCATAATTTTCATACAGATTTAGCTAGTAACTTATTATGTTTAAAGATGGTCATGAACTCAATGAAAGATAATTTTTGTATTTAAATCACTACACTACTAAAAACATTTACAATAAAATATCAATACGACATAATCAACATAATTTAGTCATAGATCTCAACCTTTTATCATCTCCATGCTCATATGGAACATAATCAACAATTGTTGTTTTAGAAAAAAGTTCAGAATTTTAAAACAGAAATCGCATTTTAAAAATTAAATGCAGTTCATGTGCAAACTAGACGCTTAAGTTGTAAGCTCGTAACTGCTGGTTCACAAGTTGTGAACTCCTTTTTCTTTTCCAGGACTCGCTCCTCGCCCAGGTCCTAAATAATATGACTTCTTGACCCATTGGTCCGGCATTCTTGTTAATTGTTTCGTGCAAAAGTCAACAAGTTGGAGGAGACTTGTCTTTCAAAGTTTTCTTAATCCTTTAAGACTTACTTTTTGGTTTTATCCCCCTTCGGCTTTCAAACTCCCGTCACACACATGTTCTCTCCTCTCGGCTTCCCTACTTCTTTCGACTGAGAAAGCGGATTATGAAGTTTTACAACTTGCCCATTCAATGCTCACTTATCATAGTTAATTCTCTTGGAGGCAGTGCCTGGACAATGGAGATGTATCCAGGAATGACTAGAGCTCCACTTATCATTAGGACGTGCTACAAATCTCGCGGAATGATACAAGGCACAAGGAAGTCCTACATTGAATTCTTCAGCAAGTCACTCGTCACTCAGTGAGGATTAAGAAGTCAGAAAAGTCAAATAGCTAATACTGTTTATTTATTTAGTCTAAAATAGCAGGCTCTGCTCCGCTGGACCTGCACTGCATTCTATAGTAGAGTAGTAATCTTTGTAGTTTTAAAGATATCATTTCATCCTCAAATCATTTGTCAAAACTCACATCTCAGCCTATACGAGTTGGTAAGATTAAGAATTATGGTGTGAGGAAACCCCTGATATTTTACAAAATCGACAGGATTGACAGGAAGATTAAAGTATGGCTTTCAGATAATGAAGGTTTCTGAATAAAAGCCAAGAGTAGGAAATGTTCGAACAATGAAGCGATGGGTCGCAGGTTTGCTCGTTTCTGTTCACTTTTATAGCTCATTTCTCATGTGTGATAATATGTACCTTGACGCGCAATTTGGAAAAGCTAAATTGATAAATTCGAAGGATCTACGTGTTGCAGCACAACAGACAAAAACATGTTTATTTTAATAATAGCTTCTTTAATATTCTGAATCTTTCTATTTAAATCAGTTACATCAATCTTTGTCTAATTCATCATTCGTTTTCAAAATCAGCCAACTACCAAATCATTGATACCTGCTAATAATTTGTGATGTTCCGAGCATTGAAATTTATTCATTGTCAATGATAAGCCTTGTACCTTTAAAAACTCATGTTTAATTGAGTTATGTGAGCATTTTTTAAATGAACTATAATCTTTTTGCTAAGACGCAAACATCAAACAAGAGTTTTAGAAATAAAAAACACACCCAATGGATTCTAAATTGATTTGTTGAAGACAAAAGTGACAATGTGGACAACACTATCAATAAATAATACTTTGAAAGGCATCGAAGGGACTTTCAATTCCCAATTGCTTGAACACAGATTCAAAACCCCTATCAATTACGAGCCTCTATTCAGAATAGAAATGTTTCCAATTCTCACAGATCAGAAGTCAGAATATTTCTCAACTATTTTAGCCAACTGACTGTGGGGTAAATGAAATTTAAAATACAAAGAAGATTTCAACCAGTCAGACATCATGTAGCAGTAGCTGAAAAATTCCCATACGAAATATGATACATTTACTACCAAAAAGGGCATACGACCAGGTAGGAAGGTGGCCCAGTTTATTTGAATCCGATTTTATAATCCAAAATCCCAAGAAATTATTTCTTCCCCCAATTCCTACAACCTAGATCCACAATTAAAATTAAGCCTTTGAAACTGTCATCTCGCTTGTAAAATAAAATCCATTCTCTCTGAAAGGCAAAAAATATGAGAAGTCCAAGCTCAAAGACTGGAGCTATCAGTTGAATAACATGACTTTAATACTATTTTAAAAATCTAGACCAACTAGCCTCTACCTGAGTTTGAAATAAGGAAGAGAGATGAATTCCCTCGACTTCAAGGGATGAGATGAGATTCACTTTCACCCTCTGAAAAAAATACAGCCCGAGTTACATATTAGATATTACGGCACAATTTTTTTTCTCGAAATGAATAGGTGAATAAAATAGAACGACCCTTTAATGAGTCTATTCAAAATTATGTCGTAAATTTTCAATCCAATAAATACTAGCCTGTGTCGTCGTCCCTAGCTCCGAATTAAAATCCTAAGCCCAAATCTCTCATTCCTCAACTAGGAGAATGCACTTCTACTACCAGTGATACTACCGAGCATCCCAATCCTGACACATACGGACACAGGACTGGCCGATAATGTCACATATCACGCCTGAACAATAGAATAATGAAACCGGTATACATAATATGGGTTTCACACAGAGAGAGGGAGAAGGACAGAGGGATTTTTTTCATGAAACTGATCCAGTTTCTCTTTTACACTTCCATTGCTTGAAAGTGGCAGGAGACTCGTTTGGTTGCATTGGGAGCTGCTGGAAATTGAAATCTGTAAAATGTCATTCAACTCTCGTCGGGGTTCAATTCATAAAGCGATTTAATTGTAAGACGGATTTACCTCCAGACTTCTATTCATTGTTACGCTATTGATGGGACTGAATATTGATACATGTAAGGGCTAAAGGTTGGTTGACCAGCCTAGTTTTAGATACGCAATTCCTTGCCACACCAATATCATCACATCCCGTCTATTTAAATATTTCGACCTGGACTCTTGTAATATAAATACACAATCTTTATTTCATTCTTCTATGGGCTTATGAAACTAGCACAGCGAAAACCGACGTTATTGATAAATTAATGTTACTCAAGTACAGTATGACGCATATCTAGATGAGCTCAGAGCTGATTGAATAAACTCGAGGAATGTGCATATTTACAAGTCTCAGGTTGCTGAATTTTGTAGGAAGAAATAGCATGAGCTAAAAAAAGCATTGGTGTGTAGGGATCCTTGTCGTATACTCGAATTTATTTGCCCCACCGCAGTTATATTTAGTGAATTTGTAACGGCCCACAATACTTCTCGGTTTAGAATCGGTAAACATTGGAGGTAACTAGAATCTTATTGAACTCGTTTAAACTGTCATTTCTAGGTGTTCCAATTCCAGAGTCTTTCAATCCCATGATAGTAGAGCACTGAGAAGATTTAAAATGCGCACCGCGTTAAATTTGACACAAGAAGATGGATCTAAAAAACCCGAGGTAATTGTAATTCTAATTCTTTATATGTTTGTGACACGTCACTCATTCATTTTTTTCACACATAAAAGAGCGAGCGAGAAAGAGAGAACTTGAAAGAAAGACTTGTAACATCTAGAAGAATACATTGAGCAGAAGAAAGATCTACCCAGTCTACCTTCATTCTATGTTCCTTCTGATCCCTTTTAGGGTTCTTCAATTCAATGTAAATTAATTCTGATGCTTTTATTGTATCACAGGGAGTTTGAGAGCAGAAAGTTTATAAAGGATGGCACATCCACTATTTGATACCCTCATCAAATGAATCACACAGACAAGAGTTTCTGGCTCAAAACTTTATCCCACCGGATAAAAAAGTTTGGTACGAGCCAAAGCATCTTGTGTGACGTTGAATCAATAGTCAAACAATTTCTAATCTCCTTTAATGACCGTAGTATGAGACCACATACAGCTTTACGAGCCGTGATCACAGTGGATAAAAAATTTAATTGGCTACTCTGGCCCTTGGCATAACATTAAAAAGGTTTATTTTCATATCGTAAAATTTTGGATGGGGAGTGCAGCAATTTAACACTTCATTAAACTCGCTGTTGGGTTTATCCGATAATTCCACAATTAAACGTTAAACTTCAAGAGAAGAGCTCGCCAAAATAAAATTTACGGAATTTTTGTTACGTAGCAAAACTAGTAACCCCCTCCGCTCTGTCATATTTTGTCACGAAAACTTAGACCCCTCCCCCTCCCGCGTTACTTAATTTAATAACAGCTCCTTTGCGTGTCTTTCGATATTGTAAATTGTAAATATCGATGCTCAGGAATCAGAGAGTAAATTCAAATTATCGGAAAGTAACTTTAGGGAGATTTTCTCTTTGCATAAGTGGCCCTTAATGTAAGTGGAAGACGGTTGGGCCGGTACGAACTTACTTGTCACTAAAAGTGTTATTTGCCATGCAGGTTTGAACTCTTTGGTTTGTACCTTGACATGAACCTGCTGTCGTCACCTCTAAAGTATCCTCGAGAAATTTGAATGCCAAGTTCTTGACGACTAAAAATATGAATAATAATTCCAAACTTGACTGCATCCCGATCGACCTCAAGAATCCAGAATCTTTGTAAGCAAAGACGAGAGGAGGAAATGACAATAGTGTTGTCTCCATTACTTCATTACCACGTAGTTCTTGTAGACTGACGCTATTCATCCCAGAGTTTGAAGGTTTAATTTCAGATTGAAGATTGAAATGCAAAATAGAAAAATGTCCTCCTTCCCCAATTGATAAAGCAAAAATTCTTGTAAAAGACTCCATTATAAATTTTACCCTTTGACATGGATAGGGTTATCAGGCTTTGTTACCTTTGACTTAAGGGGAAGTTAATTATGATGGATGATCCAGAATGAATACCCTCTAGTATTCTAGTAATATTGTGTACGAGGACTTGGACTTGGACTGCCTCATAGAGCAATGTAGCCTTCATCGAATATGGGAACTATTCAACTATTCATTGTCATTGTCGTCTTGCTCGGTGCATATTTGCTAGTTCACGGAGTTTTGACTCGAGTCAGTGTACACCACTGAATGTTGTTTGTTGTTTTGTGGTTTTTCAATTTTGATGACTTTATCTCCTTTTAAACTTCCATGAAACTTATTTTTCATGAAAATCCAAGGAATTTCAAGTCCAAGCATGAATAGCTCTTCATAGTTCCTTGATTCCTTGTGCTTGAATGTAATTCTGTAGGGGAAATGCTAAATGATGACTAGGTGACTGGCCCGACATGAACTTCGGAAACATAAATCGTGCATCAGCCCTTCTCGGTCAGATTTTAAGGATGACTCCAGCACAATTTAAGGTTCTCTTAAATCCAAAGCATTTAATTCCATTTCATCATCCTCATCTTCATCATTATTATTTTTATTATTACATCTTCGTTACTCATGTTGTCCTCCTAACAAGTACTTAAACAGAGACTGGGCTCCATGCACATATTTTTACAAACCGGAGAGATGCTGACTTGCATATTTTCCTCTAAAACCTTCTCATCTCCGAATACGAAAACTTTTCTGGATTTATTAGTTCCACTCCAACCTTATTCTCTAGCAATGCATAGGAGCTATAACTTAGCCAAGAGTTTGTCTCACTAAACGTAGATACATGAAGAAAAAATATTACAAGATAGGAAAAGCACAAATGGATGGATCCATGGAGTGGCAATGGCATTGATACTTGAATGAGTTGAATGAATATAAGCAAGAGTGGCCATGCATGGATATAGACTAATAGAATCCTAATTACTCAGCTTGTATTCTTCTTCCGTTTTTCCGTCTTGAAAGCCCAGTCTGGTCGCATTTTGTATTCACCGTTTTCTTTAAGCAAGGATGAACAAGGCCCACCTCATTTACTCTGAGCTTCAAGAAGAGCCATTGGTAGAGAATGAATGAATCTGCATGGGAAGGACTGCGGGTATTATAAGAAGATATAAGTTTCTAAATTCGAAGAAACATGTTTATTTCCCACCCATACAAATTGGTCGTAAATAAAAACAGATCCCGTACTTTGTGGTAGTAAAGCTAAAGTGTTCTCCGTCAAGAAGGTCACTCATTCATGATATTATTCATTCATTGTCTTCGAGGACAAATAGCCCTCTGGATATTATACACCATATTCTATGTATGTAGAGGCTGTAGAGAATTTCCAAGTTCCCAAGCACTAGATACTCACATGTGAATGTGAATGAAGCCATTTCCCAAGGAGGTGGTTGGTGTTGGTGGACTGGACAAAAATCTTACAACTGTTGACTGTCACAGTGAATTCAAATGACCTGCAGGTAGAACCCTTATGTTTGTCTCAAGTCTCAGGAGGTGAGTGGGTAGTCACATTTTAAATATTCATAGAGACAGCAACTGAGAGAGATCGTGTTACTTTGGGTTAGTTTTAAATCAAGTTTGTAATCAGTCCATCCATGATAGGTTTTCTCGTCAGAATAGATAGATTTTGTCTTAATCTGATGGGCATAATCTGCACTACAGATCAAAATATCTAAATTGAATTTACCATATGATAGAAGGGAGATTATTATTGACATTGAAATATAAATAAAAAACAAAACTATTCGTTAGTCCTACGACTACACTGCCCTAATGAATACCGAGTAAATAAATGGATGGACAGTATCATCCCTGGTAATTAAGATTATTAAAACCCGCACCGGATGTTGTCAAGGTATGAGATACTAAGGCATTGTTCCTCCTTCTCTTAGCTTGAATCTATAGAGAGTATCCATAGATATACAATAGGATTGGTCGTAGGTGGCTTGGCTTAGTTTACTTAGCTGTAGACTTGTGGTCATTCAGTGTCAAAGCTATCAATGGGGACAGAGTAGACCAAAACATTCATTCTATTCACTCCCTACAACATGGACAATACGTAAAATCGAAAAGGTCTCTTTCCTCCTCCGCATCCCATTTCATAAAATAGATTCATTTCATAAATATAATATTCCATCTTTTATTTTCAACTCTGTAACAATACACACAATCCCAAGACACATATCGTCCAACAATTCCCATACATCCGTCCCAGCTCCAAAGTAGTGGGATTCAAAATCTAGATCTGTTTCTAATAAGTTGGGCAGTGGGCTTGGACTGGGATGTGTCACACTTCTGATAGCAATCTCTATACTACAGTATCAACTACGGGGCTAGCTTTAATAATCCAGATCAAAAAACAAGAAACACGTTTCCATAAGTCGGACATGCGGGTACAGGAGGTTGTATTGGCACAAATTGATTTACACAATTAAACCCAAGGGATTGAAAGAGATCGTCTACCGTCTTTTTGTACTTGATATGTCAATTCTCTCTCGCTACTGTTCACAGTCGATTAATATAAAGATGAGCTGTCTTGAGGTTTAATGTAACATCCCATCATGGTGTGCTATTAAATTGAATCATCATCTATTTAATACAAAATTTCTGATGGTGGTCTCACTCCCCTGGAAATCTAGTCTAAGCATGGACATCCCATTGATTCCTCGGTTGGGTTGCCTTTATTTCAAAATCTGAAATAAATCAGTAGGTCAGTGGGGACTCTCTCATTGTGAAACACAAAGTCCTTCCTGACTGCTGGAAAGATAGAAAATTATTTGCTCAACGACCACAAAACGGTGGACTTGGACTGACATGATTCTCCTTTTAATTTCAATTCTAAACGAAACGATTAAGTACTATTGATACTAATTTTGACTTGCACGGAAATTAATATTCTCCTGAATTTAGTTTAGGTACACGAGGTTATGAGGTTTTTTGAATTTGCTGACGTAAAGTAATTGTATGGGCTGATGAATGGAGCCTTGCTTTCGATTTCTATACCAAATTGATCCCGTTTTTTTCGGATTTTGATTATGTACCAAAGTTTAGGAAATGAAGCTTGGAGTATTAAAAAGAAATAAAAGCTTGGACCGTTCCGTAAAAATATCCCTTCATGAAGGTAATTTGTGAGGGAAGTCAGACTATAGAAAATAGATAATTGAATGATAAGATCGATAACGAAAGGGAAAGAAGAGGCAAAAGTGTTTAGGGTTTTTATCTGAAGATTTTTCTATTTTTCAACTCGAGAAAAATGCGTGTCCAAACGGACTTGCTGGATAAATGGAAGATCTATCCAAAGGATTAAAAAAACAGGTAAGAATTGAAAGGGAAAGGACTGGGAGCGAGTGCCCAAGCTATTTCTCTGTAATTAATAGCGTCAAACTCATTTTGAAAACGCATTAGTTTTATCACAGATTTGTTTTATCTCCTCAATTCGATCCATTTATCTCGTAAATGAGAAAACCCCGTCAAACGATAAGTTCAAGCAAAGCCAAGCGTGGAGTCAAGGTGCTGGCACTAAATGCCCAGATCGGACGGTGGGATTGGTTTAAGATAAAAATGGAAAGTTTTTAAAAAATTCGAAATTAATGATTTTATTATAGGTTGCTAAGTGTTCTTCCAAGCCTGTATATTTCTTAGGTGAAAGGGGAGGCCTATCTCCAAACTTTCTTGGGCCTGAAAGGGGCTTAATCATATTGAATATGAATCATCTATCTACTACAATTACACGTCAGTTAGTAATTACAACAAAAGCCACTGGAACAATAACTTGCTCAATTTAACCACACCGAATCGACACCAATTACTAAAGAACAGTTCAGTCAAACGTTTTTTTTTAACTTGCATTTGAATAAGATTGATTTAACGGAACAATTCCTTGATTTCTAATTGGCTCATGTCATTTACCTAAATTTTCGTTACAACTGTTTTAAAACTCAGTGAAAAGACGATGAATACAGGAGCCAGAAGAGGAACAGTTGACAGAATAAAAGAATTGGTCTTTCATGCCAACGCCGGTGATTTTTGTAAATGAAAGGGAATTTAAAACTCAAGCCAGATTATTTCTACACATGGATTCACGGAGGTTATACATACAAGAGGCCAATCTAGATTTCGGATCTATACACGAATGAAAAATAAATGAGTTCTTATGGACAGTGAGTCAGTGATAGTGCCTACCTACCTTCACGAATTCCCTGTTGATGTTTGTATATCTGTGGTCCAGTTTTGAAACCGTAAAAATTGAATCTATTTCCCTTGATTTGTATCTCCGGAGTTGGCTGTGCCTCCCACGAATTTCCATTTGCTTTGCCCTCCACATCTACTTCTACCTACTAAGCTATTAATTATTGACTGATCTCCTCTCATACATTTATCCTTCTGTCCCGTTTCTAAATAACTGATTGCTTTTGATTTCACCCTGATTACACACAAAAGGTACACACAAGGATAACTTTAAGAAAAGTGACCCAGGGACGCAGTAGAGCCAGCCAACCTTATTAGATAGACGAGAAAAAATGTGGGTAGCCCAGCCCCAAGGAAGGCTTATCTGCGTCCTGTATGAAAAGCTCATAATCGCTTGCATCTCTCATCCTTTTGGTTAATGATTTTCTGGACATTGAATTCAGCTTCTGGTTCTCGTTGATTTTTTTAACCTCTCCGAGTAGTGGGATTGGTTTTAAGATTTTTACCAGTTGTCTATACATATTTTTAGAATATCGTAATATACTTTATTGCATGTTTGGATATGGATAGGGTGAAGGAGTTGGAGTTGCAGATGTCGACTATAATTATTATTGCAGTCAGCCAGGTAAACAATTGAGGAGACAAAGATTCTCAAATTACCTCCTCATCTTATTGACTCATTGTCGTCATTGTATTTGAATTTTCTCCGATTTCTCTGTAAATATTTAATGTCAAAGAGGAACAAAGAACCCCTTGGCTTGGTCTGGTTTGGCTCCGAAGGTTTTTCGATTGGATAGGATCATTTCCAGGACTCTGGCTGTGATAGACAATGAGGACTTTTTTGGGATAATAAAGGCTCCACTAGCTATTAGTCATGTATTGCAAATGGGACTTTCAGAGCAAACTAACTAACAACTATGCCATTACGCTAGTCTTTATAATGTCTGACCAATTTTTTTCTTCAATTCTTTGTTGTCTTTAGTTTTAACCTCTTCCATTACTTTTTCTATTGACTGGTTAGACTTTTTATAAAGCGTCTTTTAAATGTAAACATTAACTCTTATATAGAAGGATATATTTATTATCGTATAAATCCATGGAGTTTGTGGAGAACCGAACATTTTAAATCTACAATCGTCGGAATTGGATATCAGAAGCAGAGACTTGGAAATACTCAGTTCCCATTGAGTACAGAGGAAGGTGAAGCTTAAGGTGTAAGGGCTGTTAAATACAAGTTTGACAGGACTTATCTCCTATCTATCACAATCAGTGTCCATCCTATCTTTTAAAGTTGACAGGGAGGTTACTAGTGTCACCTTTGCATGTCTCTTTCTTCCATTCACAATGTAGTCACTGTCTTGGTCATCATTATTTCCGAAATTTCATTCATGGTAAGCGAAAGCTCCTGCGTAGGAAGAATACAAACTACAAAGAGTGTGTTAATATCAAAGAGTCGAGTTCCGTCCTCAGATCCCGACCTAGCTAATCTGTCACTGTGCTCAATATTTCCATCAACCGTGCCTGCCTTTAAAAGTTCTCTTCTATTTGATGATCATTGATGGCCTAGGTTTAAGGGAAGGGTGGCTATAGGAATTGCTTCTTTATTTCTCAATTTCAAAAGTTTCTGACAAGTCTTGAAGTGTAGTTAAAAACAGAGATTATCTCCAGCCAAGAGGTTGTTCACGGCATCCTAAAGGCGTGAGGCTTTGAGACGACAAGCAAGGTGGGTGTCACTCCATATCATTATCGTCACCTATTGAGACTGCGGCACTTTGGAGGATTTCGGTCAAATTATCTCGACTTTGCGGAAGAACATGGGCCGTTAGGAATTGTCACATTAAATCTCACCAGTAAAGACCGCCATTAGAGGTTTAATGTGCGTGTTTGTCATCAATTATCCTACACACATGGATGGACTGAGAGTTTTAAGCATATGCACACAACGGTATAGCTTAGCGGGCATTGTCAATTTCTAATTCAGAAACAAGCGTGTCAATATTTTGGATAAGATGGACTCGTAAATCTGTTGGGATAATGCAAGAGCACACACACGCCTCCAATGATCTATCCATCTCTCCTATTTTATTTATTTCTAGTTTCAAAGGACAATTCTACAGAATAATTCCATCATTAAGTAAATCGTTTGTGTTGGACAAAGGAAATCTTCTCTGTGACGATACACAATGCATTAGGCTTACGACCAACATAACTAACCAAGCTAGACAGATTTTGATTGTAAAACTCTCTTTCGTTCACTGGTATTGTCACATCCTTAAAACCCAGTAGTAGAGCACAATGCGCTGGGTTCCCAGTTGCGTGGTGTGGGTTCTTCATAATTCTGCATTTTGTACAAATATTTTAAAGACTTGTTTTAATACGAATTTACGTACCAAATAAATGCGGTACCGATAGTGAATGGAAAGCTAATTCGTTTATTAAATACCTACAGTGTTCAATACCGGTGCCATCGTAAAGAAGTGTGCTCTTGTCCGCACCCGAAAGTAGGAATTATCTTTAAAATGCTGTGACTGGTCGTATTTTGCTTCAACAGGTTGTTTTGCATAGATTGGTTACAGAGAAGTATAACATGTACCGTCTAATAACACAAGTTCGCATTAACAGGCATACCTCTGTCCCAATGCAATAACGTGTAACAGTTTCATGAATTTCTCGAGCTGAATCTGATAAGAGTAAAACTATTTCTACGTCTTGTAAGTTGTACCGTTCGAAAGTTCTCCAGACCGCTTTCTGGGGATCCCTTAAAAGGATTCATATTTATAAATATATGGTGTCGATAGTGTAAAGTATTATGGAGTTATGAATCGGTCTAGCAAATGGTAATTGAATGGAATGCAAATTTCTTCAACTTCTGAGTTTAAAAAACATCCAAATTAACTTTCTTTAAGAGATTAAAATTTTCACTTAGCTTTCCTGAGATAACCAATTCCGTGGTTTGCTTATGCTACTCTGCCAATGCCAATAGAAGATTGGGTAATCATTATTGAACGTTATATTTTTTGGAAGACAATTAAATGTCTACTTATCAAATATATTTTTAAAATTACTTTATGGTTTTTGATTTTTCAATACCTGTTTTCATCCTACAATCTATACCCAGATTTTTAAGTCTTGGAATTTAGATAAAATGAAACCTCAACATAAGGAATTATTGTATTCTACCTGAGTAGGAGAAAATGTGTCTTACTTGTGTGGGATGTAATCTTTGTACATTTGTCCTGCAACAAAAGAGCGAGAATTTTTGTCCATTGAATTGAAATCTGAGAAACACAATAAATAAAATAGAATCAGGACAGCCGAGGCTAGGAATAAATGAGTTCCGGAAGGAGGCACTTTTGTATCCCTATGCAACCATAGTATAATGTAATGTTGGACTTATTTGTAAAATCCTAAAATCGTGTGTACTGCACGCAATGAAAAGGATGAGCCCTCTGGGCTACCCCCACACATACAAATGTAAGGATTAACTACAAAATAAACCGTTTATCTACTCCCATCAACAGACAACAATGAAATTGACATTGTTAATCGTCACAAAGCCAAAGCCAAGCAACTCGGAGTTTAACTGAAAGGGAAAAATCAAACAAATCATCAGCGTGAATAAATAATCACCCGTCGGGCTTGGCTTTATCTTGACCTAATGTTTTCAAACTATATAGTCCTCCCTTATTTAATGGCCTATTCGGGTTTGGTCTTGTTTTGATCATCCCACTATTTTAATGTAGGCATAGACATAGATGATTATATTACGTACATGAAGGCAATTAGGCTCTTTAACAGAGGCTAACTGGACTTTTCATTGTTAAATTTTCGTTTAAAAAGAGTATGTAGCTTTATTTTTTGAAGAACAAAGTATTACAAGGCGTCCAGAAAGTAGGCAAGAAATTCAAACGCTCGAATTTCTTCACCACTAACTTAAGAGATATCGTGTGTATAATTTTATTGTTTTAAGGTGCAGCTATTAGGTTGCAACTTGCAACAATAGAAAAAATCTGCGTTATCGACTCTGCTGTAAGTAATTGTAGAAAAGGTTTACGTAAAAACCATCTGAATTGACGGATTTGACTTTTAATGGTCTTGATTATGCATGAATACATCTGTTTCAAGTTTTTAACATATTTCATAAATTTTTCTCGCAACCGTTTAAAACTAATAGATTGAGATCATAACTTTTACATGCAAAAACGTTTATGTGTTAAAGAAAGTACAGTTTACATCTACATTCATTTACTAAGTGATACTGTTTTGGTCCCTCGCTGAAATATGATTATTGATATTGCGTAATATTTTTTTATAGAAAAGAAAAATAAGCTTAAAAATGTCAATCCATAATTAGTAATAAAATTTAAATCCACTAACTTAAAACTTTTTACTTTTTCAGTCAGTAATATTTTGTCCGTAAAAATATAGATCTGCTGCTCTAAAATTAGTATTCTAGTAGAACCATTTCAATTTGGACTGTCTTCTTGCTGGACACCCCCTTATCTGCATATATTCGAACAGGTGTGTTCCGCTTGTGCAGGGCTCAATCAGATTTCGACTGTAGCTCTCCCATTTGTGATTGAATAAATTATCATGTGTAACGTAGGAGGAATACAACATGATTTGATAAGGCTGTACAGATAAAAGAATGATTGAAAGTTAAAAATGAAATGCATATTATGTAAATATAAACGAAAGATCTTTCTCTTTTTAAAAGCTTAGGAAAGTTGATTATTTGACTGAGCCCTTGTGCAATACATTTATTCACCTATTTAATTACTTCACGAATTTCCATCAGTTTTAAATCTGTGAAATATTTATAAATCCATATTATACATGCTAGAAATTTCCCAATAAGGAAATAATAATGGAAACCCAATTCATTCCATTTGTAGACTTGTCACAGTTGTCACACAGCCATTTTTTAAACCATTGTTGTGCTTTAAATTAGTTATTTTTGAGCTTACATCCTCAATAATCGTGTGCTTCGGAAGAAATCCGTAACATAGCCCAGATTATTGTTACATCAATTTGTTGTACTGTTCGAAATAGAGATCAGAGAGCTTTGAGACTGACCATTGAGAGGATCTGAGATTTTATGTCACATATACACATATACAGACAGCATAGTATCTGCGTGTGTTTGTTATTGTCAACTGTCACAAAAACCCTAGAATAAACACAGACAACCAAAGCCATTAACTTATCTCAAGTCTGGGCTGATGACCAAGAGTTTGGAAAGTGTCTGTGGTACTAGTTACCCTAATTGAATCCCTGTTAAACAGAGATCTTCTGAAACGGGTAATGAAATATTATACAACTAGTCAAACAAGAAATCAGTAATGTTCTGCGATAAAGGACACTGATAGTACCAAGTCTTACTTAAGTACCGTCTTATTGTGTATTACCTTTGTCTACAATAGATTTTTTTAAACAGAGACAGGCTGCTCAACAAGTCCGACCGAAATGCCTCATGCCAATACCCACTCAGATCAATACTTTGACAGCCAGAGGTAATGGGAAGATAAAACACACAGATTAGATTTAATGGGAGCAAATATCCAGAAACAAACACATAGATCATGCCGACAAGCCATTCTAAGGGCTAAGATTCACTTATTTCCAGTTTCCCTTTTCTCAAGAAAAGAATCTCAGAGCCTCTGATCCTCTTCCACTAGTATCTTCTTCTCTATGGGAGTCTTGTATAGTTTTAAAGGAAGACTTTGGGACACACATATTTTTGTAAAGAATGTTGAAGGAAATGGAATCATGGAAAAGAAAGCGAGATGAACAGATAATGCTAAGTAGCCCTCACCTTTATCATCCCATTTCTTACAAAAGGTGAGCAAATGAGTTAAGAAAAGTCAATTTGTATTTCCAAATGTAATTTTCATGTCGAATCCCTTTTTTCATGAAGACTGAAGAATGAATCTTTTCACGTGTATCTTAAGAGAAGTCTTGTAAAGCATATAACCAAGTAGAACACGTGGAAATACTCGATATACAATTTTTTCTCCTGTCCTGCATCAAGTAGTTAATTCTAACCTGAGAGATAAGTCTTCCGGATCCTAAACCCAACTCATTTTCTATAAATAAAAATTCATTCCATAAGAAGACGCGGGTTGTACCTATACAGATGGCCATTGCCCTATAGGTTTGCCTAAATAATCTTATGCCTGAATAACGCGTGCTGGCGGGGGCAGCTGCGATCACAAAAATAGCTGCAAAGCCCTTAAATTAATAGAAGGCCAGAGTCCTTTATAAATCTATCGATTATCGTAACAAAGTGTGCTGTTGGAAACGGATTTTTTCTATTTAATGTTGGACGCTCAACGGAGGAGAGAGGATTTGCATACTTTTTAATTAAAAAAAGCTGTGGTAGAATCATTTTACTGGAATCTGCTAGATAAATCTTTATTAGCTTAATTCTATTATTTTCATTTACCGCCTAGCCATTGGATCTGTAATTGAGGTCTGTCTGAATAAACGATACAATACAATACAATACAATACAATTAAGTTTGTTATTTAGCTTTATTAACTTGGTTATTTAAATAAAGGTCACTAACTGGTCGCTGGTACTGAAATTCATCCCTGATTGAAATTCCTGAAAAACGTTCTAGGGTGGCAATAAGGAGTAAGGATTTCAATGTGTCAATTACACAAATTATGCAACGTGGGGGTTTTTAAAGGGATTATTATGATACATGATTGGTATAATTCGTTGCAAAATACTAGCTCATGTAAGCTCGATTTTCAAGTGCGATATAAAACAAGGATTTTAAACACCATTCTTCAATAAAAGTAATAGAAAATAGCAGCAGATCTAATTATCTCTATTTTCCTTTTGAAGACTATTAACAAAACAAAGGGTTTGCCGAACTCCATCGGCTTATCTAACTAAATTCCCTGGATTGTCACATTTCTAATCTAACCTCTTTCATTTCGACATGCTGAATTATTTTCTTTCCATTCCTGAATATTTTTTGCTCAATTTTTAAATCTTTTGTACTGAGAATATTTTTTGAAATGTTAACATCCAGTTGATTCGTACCGTGAAAATTTCCCCGCACGTTTATTATCAAAGAAATAACCTGTGTGTATTTAATTATCTAATCTTGAGTTCAGATCTTTTGATATAAGATACAAATACAACGTACAAGGAACACTGATGATAGGAAATCGAGAACTAAAACTGGCCTATCCCTTGTGATTGTTAATGCTAATTTAATTTCATCGCACCAAACGGGTAAAATAATTGTATTGAACTTGTAGGTAGTTTTAGCTCAGAATCACAGCAGGGATAAAGTTTGGAGGGAGGAAAATTGCAAAACTCGGCACGTTTTTCTTAGCTCATTGAATGAAAAGTTCCATCATTCTAAGTTGTACTAGTGTTAAGTTTTATTTTTTTTTTTCAGTATGCTCCATGACATGATATAGCATTTTTACCAACTCATTGAATTTTTAGAAGGGATGACTAGGGCAGGGAAAATTATCATTTCTAAATAGAAATAAACGGAAGGAAGGGCTCCTCGTAATAATCCAAGAAAAGTGTGAAAATATTTCTGCCTTTATTTTCTGAGTTTTTTTTTGGAGATGTTTAATTTTAGCTGGATCATCTTACCGTGGAAATTTCTTGTCAAAATACAAAGACGTGTCTTCGTTATTTTAGCAGACTCATTGTACAATCCTTTTCAGTGTTACTATTTATACTAGATGGAAGTTTTACAGAAATTTTAACCCTTATTTGAAATACTTTTCTCGTAGTTCAAGTATGGAACTTATTTGTATTCATAAAATATACTTTTTTTACCTCATGGTATTGGTAAACATTCAAAAACTTACTTCATAATCAAATTTTCTGATGGCCTTATTTAAATTTTTATCTTTGCATTTTCTTTTAGAGTTCATCTTGAAAAGCATGAAAATATTTTGATTGAAAGCCATGTATTTCCAAAACAGTATAAATAAATAATTTCAACAATTATCGAATGCCGTGACATACATGGATGATAATAATTTGTAAAATAAGCTTTGAAACAATTGATAATGGAATATAGAGGACATTATTTTTGACCAACGTATTCCACTGTTCCACTCTTCTTATTATGCAGCAGAGTACGATTTACAAAATTCATAATAACTTAGATGAAAGGATTTTGCGCGAAAGATGTTGTTCCCAGACCATCATTAATGAATTCAAATGTGAAAACCCCTTTTTCGAAAAGAGCAGATGAATTTTATTTTCCTGGAAATGAAAATTAGGTCAAGCATATAGATGAAATCTGCATCTGCCTTCCTCACCAAAACAAAATAATAATAAGTGTTTTTCTAAAAAGAAAAAAAACTTCATTCAACCCAACCTATAACCCTTTGCAGCTAGATATTGAACAACTTCAAAGCTGCATTATAGCCAAGGTGTGTAAATGTATGTCTTTAAAATACACTTGAAGTACACACATACCCAATACCCATCGTATAAATATGTCACTGTTGATTGTCACTGCGAACCCAAGCTGACGCCAAGACGCCCGGTGTTTCTTGTCCATTGAATCGCTAACTACTTGTGGTATATTACAATTGCTGTGGCACGAGTGACGGATATCTTGTTAAACGACATCATTACGAGATGAAAAGGTGGACTAGTGGACTATGGACTGGTGGGCGAGCTCACGGAATTGATAATACTGGAAGATGACAAACTATCAATTTATTCCTCACAATAGATGACTGTTCTTTTAAAATTTGAATAATGACACATCTCGCAGTACTCTCTTTAGCCTGTACAATCAAGAGATTTAAGTTGGTGGTGCCCACTGCTATTTCGCACAAGTCCAGGCCAATTCATTACAATTAGGGAGCAATGAAAAAATATCAAGTGTGTGCTCCTGTCTTACGCAATGAATTACGTACCTCGTATCTCTTTATTCAAAAGGAAGAACCAAGAGTTGAATTTTGATTTAATAATATTTGATATATTATTGAGATTTCTGACCTTGCATGATCACTTCTAATGCTGCTGGCCTTGTGAAAGGTCAGCGAACGGTAATGCATTCCATGTGTCAGAGGAGGTAGGATGAAAGTAAACCATATGTTGGATGGGCTTAATAAAAAATCATATTAGACGACCAAGTTCAATTTTTTTTGCTTAGGTGTGGTGATCTCACTGATGAAATGAAAAGAGACCATGTGGTGTAAATGGGTTTACAGACAATAAATGGATTGCAAGTATGAAGTGACTGAAGATGAACTTTTATTAACTTCAGGTTACAAGGAAGGGGACCATTTCTTACCGCCTGTTATCTGTTCAGCTTAAAAAAACAATAACAAGGAAAGTCAAGGCGAGGTGTCATGAGATTAAGAAGACAAGTTGATTTGGTATAATCCTTCCTAGCCTTTATAGCTGAATGAAATGAGTGGTACTTGGTGGTTTCGTCCCATTTGGAATTGTTTAAGCAAGGAATTTATAGGTTTTTGTCTCGTAAGAAACCATCGATAATTATAGAGTAGACCGAGCCAAATGTTAATTTAGATTTTAACTTCGTCTCGTTTTTAATTTGTCCAACCCATTGAGTTAAAAAATTTATTAGTTAAGTTGGTATTGTGATGTGCTCAAGCATTATTATGAATTCATTTGAAGTAAAATCTGAAAAAAACCTTATCAACTTGAAAAATTCCCTCTTATAATATTTACCTAATATAACAATTCAGATTGATTATGATATCAATTGTAACAACCAATATTGACAAACGCAAAATTACACTGAACCAATTGCAATGCCGATGAAGAAATGAAGAAATCAATTTTGTTTAAAGTCAAGTTATCATTTCCAATTTAGAAATGCATAAATAATAGTCCACATAAATCAGTCACATTTCACCATCAGAAATCATCATCAAAAAAGCGACCAAGATCATAAATCCCAAATAAGTTTCCACTCAAGTAAATATCCACATATCCTTCAAGACATGAACAACCAGTAGCAGCCTAATTCATTAAAAAACTAAGGCTTCCTCTCCTCTGGGAAATTTATTGTAGCACAAGTAAATACACAATAAGCCAAAAGTGCTCGGTCAGTAATCTTCCCAGCAAAGTTACAGAGCTCGATTAATGCTCCATATTCATTTGGAGATACGAGAGAAATTCTTTTGTATCCAATCCCTTAAGTACCCTTAGAGTTGTGATCTGAATTAGCTTGTTTCTGCCCCTCTTCTCAATCTGAATTCAAAGGAATTTGGAAAAAATTCTACCTGATCACTTGGCTAGTTAGTCTAGATTCTAGCTTCTAGATTTCATCACTATTGTCCAGCTTTTAATCAAAGCTAAATCATGTCAGAGAAGTGAAGTCATTCTCACTAGAAATTTATTACCTTGTTCCTCATTCTTCTCCGATTATTTATGGCCTATTTTATTCCCATTGAGACTCCTTAATTCTTTTCATCGTACACCTATTTAGGATCCATTCACGCTTGTTACAAACTATTGAGAAGCACCTCTGATTTGGTCATATTATATTAATAAGTGAGCTGCTGTTCTTTGTCAGTCTCCAAGATTAGATTACCCACTCCAGCTTAATACCTAGGGTAAGATAATGTGGATTATGGATACTATTCATAAACAATCGGTATGCGTATAGAAATGACTAGGATAAATGCCTTTTAAAATCTTAAGTGCCAGTTGGTCTGTATATGCCATAGATTATTGTATTTTAGGCCGTAGGAAGGAAGCTCTGTAGCCTGGTAACTATTTAACCTATCCCCATAAATCACTGAAAAGTCAAGCATTTTTCTTTATCTAAAATGAGCAGATAATAAAATAATGAACATTTGGACACGGCATTTACCTCACTTGGGAAAAATAACCCTTTTCCTTCCATGTGTGTTCTATTATTGCGTAAGGTCAGGAAACGTAGAGGTAATTCCGGGTCAAATTGCTAAATGAAAAGGGTACATTAGTAAATGGTACATTATGGGCTATTTTCTCTCTTTCGGAAGGTGGAAACCGACAGGAAATTAGAGACTGGGGTGCTCAAATTAACTTTATCAACTTCTCAACCCAACAATTTCAAGAGTTTCTGGTGATTAATCGACTTTCCATTAGAACATTATCCTTCCGTCACGAGCCTACTAAATTGCGCGATTTAAAATAAAAGCGCTTTCGAATCAAATGGTGCATCTTTTATCTTACTAGAAATCAGCCTTATTATGGGAGTTGAGAGATGCTGTATAGGGCTGGGCCAGGGAATCGGTGTGAACCAACTAGTAAATCTCAAATTCACAAGCGAAAATTGTTAAGAAAAAAAATTCCTAAGTTACTCAAAAGTGTCATACCCTATTCCTAGAAAAGAGTTGACTCAAAATCGGCTCCTGGATTTCGAGACTCACTGCTATTATTATTAAAACTGTATGGCATTTTAATAAGATCGGGACATTCTAGAATTCTTAATAAATGAGATGAAGTTACGTTATTTACATGCTTAAGATTTTCATTTCTTCTGGCGTCAAACATTTATGAAGTAAGGATGAGCAAATGATGAGAAATTGAAGACAACACCTGTACATGTGTCGGCGGCTCTGTCGTACCTGTCTGTCTTTGCGATGGCGGTGCGGCAGTTGGATTATCTTTGTGAAATATTATCAACATTACTTTGATGTGGTAGTAGTGCTAGTGACACGACTTGAATTTAAATTATTTTTAAATTATGAGACTGCAGGAACAGCTAGAAATGACTTTCCGTATCAGAGAGGATACTTAACATCAAAACCCTTACAAATATTGAGTATCAGACACTTATTTTTTTAATTCAACCATTCAGTCTCCATATCAGTCACACATATTTGCATACCACCCTTTGTCCAGTCTGGTCACAAGACCTCAAAACATTCAAATTCAAGTGCCCAATACAAAACTTATTGTGCGTGTTGTGTAACGTAAATTTCAATGTACTTAATAATACATATATACTGATACTGTAAATAAATTACGTAAATTCGTGCATAATGTAAATAAATTCCATAAATTTGTCCTTGCTGAGGGAGTAAAGTTATTCAAGTGCTTTGAAATTTTTCTTTATTTTCAGTGTTATATTAATAACAAATATATTTTAGCAATCGACTGCGGAAATACCATGCGGATTAAAACAGATATGATTCTAAATAGTTATACAAGAGTTTTCTGAAATTTTTAAATGACAAAATCGACACATCATTGGAAAAGCGAATAATAATAGGCTAACGTCCAAAGCAATGCGTAGGTGAATTATTTAGAATTGACAGTGGCTCGTGCTGATGCCAAACTGGATCTGTATGGGATGATACTATAGCCAAAGTTGCAGCCTCATTCTCATCATATCTTATCACTACCAACACAATCAATTTTATTGAGGAGACTCCTCTTACAACGCTTTGGCTTGTTCAACTTCGTTTGATAAACAACGAGTAGTTGGATCATACTGGATTCTGTACTCTTCTTCCAAACTCTCCGATATATATGCTAAGCAAAGGATTGGAAAATAAACATGACAGGGACACCTGCATCAATGAACCGTACATTACAAAAATGCATCTGCCTTTCACGGAGACTGTACGACCACCACAGCCTACAATGCTTGTATAGGTGTTGGACTGAAAAAAAATCTGGAGATGCTGATCAGCCCATTTAACATGATTGATTGTAGAGAATTTCAGATTTCTAAGCTAACAAAGAATTTAAAGGCTTTAAAATGTTATGATTGAGCCGAATCTGGATTTTTAAAATCATAGATAGACAATAGCCTTCCGTATTTCTGAGTCCATCACCATACAGTCCTTCCGGATTCAGTTATGGATAGAATCGACGAATCCTATGTAGTTGGGTCTCCCGGGTAGCTGGTGGTCTAAAGAGATTACCAGTTCTGCAAGCTGATGTTATAATAACTAGTAAACCGCTTCAAGAAAATCGAATTGGTTATGTAGATATAGTCAAATGGATGTATGAATATGCTAAACATGCATCTGTCGTTTTGTTCAAGTATTATGAGTCTAGCATAACAACTTGTTGGCCTCTGGGTCGTGAGGAATTGGGTAAAAACATCAGTTCCGTATCTCTTTCGGGTAATCCTTTCCAGATTTAAATGAAAAAGGGTTGAGAATCCGTAGAACTCACAGGAATTTCAAAAGAAAGGATAAGCAACTTTTTTCTTCAAGGGAAAAATTTAAAATCAATCGACTGTGATCTCCTCGCTTTGCTTGCAGCCCGCAACAGCTACAGCCTGGCTTTTATATCTACATGTAGTGCAAAGGGGTCCAAAGCCAGGATCTAGTGACACGAGAACGAGTGACAGATGTGGTTTAGAGATTTAAGTATTTAAGGAATCTCCTTATATATTAAGAAGGATGATCTGCTCTCTTTCATTTACTCGTTAATAGCAAAGGTAAGATAAATAAGTTCTAGCATCGTATGTCTACTCTGACATCGTGTAGCAGCTATGCATGATATAACAAGGTTTCTGCATACCCCATACGTAGTTTGCGTTTGCCATGCAAGGTTGGCAGGTGTGGCATTCAATCGTGTGCCCGTCACCACCGACCTGGTAAATAAAGTGCTCTGCTTTTATGGGGCAGTTGACAATACACAGAGATAGATAATGAATTACGGAAGAAGGAAGTGTGCTTTGGCACGAGGCGATTAGAGAATTTTTTCCTTCAAATATTCACAATTGCTTTGGTTCGAAAATGAGGGATTAAATTTGGAGTGCCCGGTGGCGGCGGTGGGCCAGTCTTGGATCTTTGGATCTTTTGAGTTCTCAACTTTTTGGATACAAATTTCAAATAATAAAATGAATCTTGGCATCATTTTATTAAGTAGATTTTATCAGATTGTAAATTACTTTAGGCTACCGGGAAATCAAATGACATTCACATGGGAAGATGAGTTTTAAGTCGATCGAAGGTTCCTTCGAAGCGTAGAAATTGGTTGCTTCAAATCAGTAACCTAATGGTGATGCAACAATAAATAAAATTATCCGCCACTACCTGCGTCTGTTAATCAATATGGGTTGAGATTGCATGGTTTAATCCATTCGTGGAAAAGCAATTGAGTATGATTGGGTACATCCTACCTCCATACAATAATTCATTAGCCATATAATTAATTATAATTAAAGTTTGCCTATTTTTAAATTACCATACGTTCTATTTGCACTATGCATTGTTAAAAAATTCTCTGGCAATCACGAATTGAACAAAAAATCCAATCGGTTTGCATAGGTGAGATGTTTCTAAGAATTCGCCAAATTCAGGATTAGTTTTAACCGGCAGAAAAATCGTGTTATTCATATTGTACATTCTAACGATAATAGGATAGCCTCCCTAAAATCCATATTGAAGCAATTAGTGACTAGGTGGCTCGGTTGAAGGGCTATCACCCGGATAGTGATCATAGTCGTAGTTTTGAAACAAACGCTGATAAATTATACTCTAAGCTTTAATACCATTTTCCTTAAGCCTATCTGTAGTTCATTATGGTTCATAGCATCATGCATCACTTGCTCTTTCCCATCTGATACCCGTGATGAATTTTATCTATTTAACATTAGTAAGATATTATAAATGAAAGAGGAAGTGGTACTATAAATATTAGGCTCTTAACTCCTTAATATTCGTAAAAAATATTTGATATTCTTTCCTTATTGCAATTAATTCACTTCAGACTCTTGGAAACGAGGGATGTGCATGTTGATGATAAATCAACATTTGAGGGTGGATTCAGACTAAAATCAAGATCAAATTCTCAAGGAGATAATGAACTCCGTATGACATATGGTAACCTTATGCTGTCGATTGTTTTGCAAAAATGTTCAAACTGCCAAGACTTTTAAAATGCTATTACCTCTGCATAATGATAATGATATCTGGATTCAATATATACGTGTTGAGGCTGATGATTTGAACTGGTTTTTAACATACGACCACAGTTTTTTAAAACTAAAAGTATGAATATAAATGTTGCCATCGATTCCAGAGCAGATTGCTTCAAATGTATGAAAAATCCTGCCGTGAGTACTTATAGTTGGGACTTTCGTGATTGAGTTTTGAGTTATATCAATATGATGTGCAATGTGCATGTAAAATTTTTGTTGATATCATAAATAATAAGTTAATACTTCTTCAAGTAATTCTACTATAGGGGTCTGAACAAAAATAATTTAAGAGAGATACAAAGTTAGCTGGAAGTTAAAACTATTAAGAGTACCTCTAAGTTGCAAATACAAATTATATAGTAGGTATTCAATTTAGCTTTAGATTCGGGATATTTTCATAACTGAAAGTTGTCACAAAAATCTACTATAATTGCGCTAAAATGTCCGTTTGTTAGTATTTCTACTCTTCCACAACTAAGGGACGAATTTTAAAGCTCAATAGCTCATTTAATATGCATGTAACTCACTTAGACTCTCACTCTGACTTAAGTTAGACAGCCAGACATGAGCCAGACCAATGATTAAGAAGCTGTCGAGAAAATCTATCTTCAAAGAGGTCCTTATGAATAGTTGTCCATTATAATGGGCCTGTACACATCTAGTAGACTATTGCCTCGATTATACTTAACGATAACGTCACGTTTGAGGTCAGAATAATACCAACGTACTGATACTGTCGATTTATAC
>JAQFYM010001006.1:0-42409 GCA_034694785.1 Agrenia bidenticulata
ACGTTTCGCAAAAGTAGCTCAACAAGAAATGAATTGTTAATTAATGAAGATTTGATAAGAAAGTTTCAAGAAGACCTATGCGATGTAATAAGAAAAAACAAGATTTTAAAAAGCGACATTTTTAATATGGATGAAATAGGTGTGGTATTTGACCTCTCCCCCGAAAAGACCATTGAGCAAAAGGAAAAAAGAAAAGTATCGATTCTCAAGAATTACGCCTCTAAAAGTAGATTCACTGTTGTTTTGACCATTTCAGCAGATGGTAAATTTGTCTCTACAATGATTATATATAAAGGAAAAAATCAAAATAAGAAATTAATGGGAAAAACGGATAAAGTAAATGTACTATGCCAAGAAAACGCATGGATGAACAGAGATTGCATGAAAAAGTATATTGAGTCATTGCCACATCGCGAAAACTAACAGATCCTAATTATGGAACATTTTTTAGTGCATAGAGACACTGAAATAGTATAGTTGCTGCTGCAAAAGAACTATATTGCATTTTTTTAACCCCGAAATTATACAGATTTGCTGCAACTTTTAGATGTAAGCGTAAATAACTCATTTGAAGCACATATGAGGGTCAATTTTTATTATGGTTACAATAGGATGGTGTTATAAATGGTAAAGCTGTAAATCCAGGCAAGGAAAATATGTTAAAATGGGAAAAAACAAGAATTTCAAGTATTAGTAAAAACCTTATAGTATGTTCTTTTTCAGCGGCCAAAATTGATAGTGATACATATTTAACCAGTAAAATTAATTAATAAACATTTTTCGTTTTTTTTAAAAATTAGGTGGACTTATTATCGGACTTTTATTTTCAACTTTCCTCTTTTTTTCAAAAATTCTTAAGGACTTATTATCACGACTATACGGTAAGTGTAGGTAAAAGGCTGTTGCAACAAAAGATCTCTATTTAAAACTTATAAGCTATGAGGTTATGTCTTCTTGTATAAATACACGTGTTTTTTAGTTTAGTTATAACTAGGGTCCTCAAAATATCCGCAAGAGTTATCAAAAATATCCGCAGAGACGCACTGGTACGGATGTTAATATTAGGCATATAATTGGCATACGTATATAAGTCATTTGTTCTTTTTAGTTATAAGATCATATGCTCAATAATAATTTCCTTATTTTCTTGGTTGGAAGCCACCCTTTTCTATGATTATTAAATATAATTATCAATAAATGAACAATAAAATACGAATAAATGAGCGTGTCTAATTAAATCTAACAATAAAATCCAGTTTGCGTATTTTATCAGTTGCTTATTAATTGCTTTTGACATGCCTCCTTTCGGTGACTCATAAAAGGTAAATTCAAAGTTGAAATCCACAGTGAATTCTAATTGAGTATGTAAGAAAACGCGGATAAAAATAACAAAAAAGTACTACGCTGTGGTACGCTTACGGATGTCGATATATAAGATTTTTTTAGAATATAACAATTTTTTTTTCAGGACTTGCGGATATTTTGAGGGCCCTCGTTATAAACAAAAAGATGATAAAAGAATGTTCTTTTGTAAAAAATCTTTTTTATATTTAAAGCCATTTATCACATACATTGTTTCATAAAAAAAAGTTTTTTGCATAGGCAAATTTTTTTTGACAGCATTTAAGTTCTTTGTATTCAAATGGTTTTTGCACCAGTTAGAAAAAAAAAAAAATGCACTTTTGTAATTTTCTTACATCAATAATACGTTCTTTAGGTTTATAATTGCGGTTTATCACAAAATTTAACTGCGATGTTTTTGTTTTTTTTATATTAAACACGCCTTTTATACGAATATACGAATATTATAACTCAAAATCCGTACTCTTAATGAAAATTTATAATAAGGTCTAAAAAAATGTATTCGACATGTTTTTGTAAATATTATCAAAAACATAAGACTAACTGTAACTGCGGCTCTTTCAGTATTTTACGATGCTTTAATGTTTTTTTCGTAGTTATTTTCTTCTTTTTTAATGTAACGTTATAGTAATAAAAATAATTAACAGGGATTGTTCTTGCAGAGAATGCATACATAAAATTTATTTAAGAATAATATAGCATTGCCATCCTGATGTGGTTAAAAATGTACTTTTTTTTTTTTAGACGGGGTACAAAGAATCTTATTTTTACTAGGGGGGCTTTTATCCTTTTTATGACAAAAAATAAACCATATTGTTAAAGGCAAATGGTTTGTGTCAGGGCTTGCAAAAGCATACTTTCCTAACCTTGTCGACCACTGCATGTATGATACAGCATACGTAGAGACCAGCATTAACCCATAGTTAACCGACCCTGCCCGGCCCGCCTGTGGGCCGGTTTGGGGTCGTAGAAATATTTTTGAAAGATTTCGGGTATTTTTTTGTAAGATTTACCGGATAGAATAATACGTCAATTTTAGAGCAATATTTTTTAGCAAACAAAAGTTTACATTATTGAGAACTTATTGCACTATAAAAAAGCAAGATACTGTAAAAAATAATTATTGTATATTTAATATAGAAAATGCGAATAAAAGTGCCGTACGGTATATATATTACTATTTCGTTTTTAAATCAATATACTTTGTATATCAAAGCAAACTAAAATAAAAAAATGGATAAATTACAAGAAATAAATGCTTATGTAAGCAAAAAGGCAAAATTTAGCAAGGAATTGCACAAAAAGGACGCAAACTATATTTTTTGCCTTTAACAAGTATTATGATTTTTCATGTGCTATTTGAGGGTAGGTTTAAATAAAAAAAATACAATTTACAGCCAAAACAAAAAAAAAGTCTAAAAACGTAAAAACAATACATTTTACACGTAATTTCAAGTAAAAAAAAACATTATAAATAGTAGATATTTTGTCCTATATGAGAAATATAATATAGTAAAAAAAGAAAATTTTTGTCTTTACATTATGGGGCATAGGAAAGCTGCACCGCGCCCCATCACACTTAAAAACTGTCCTCTCTCATTACAATGATACTATAGATAACTTTTTTATCTTAATTATACAATACAAATACTTATTAAAAAACATTCGTTTTTTCAGTACAAAAAAACACTTTTTTTTGTAATTTTAATTATACAATACTGTATTTTATGCAAAAAATAAGATGCAATATTCGGGTAAGATAACAATGTAAATTTGTATTTTTTTTAACCACTTTCTGTTTTTATAATATTAAAACTCACAATAATATTTAAATTTTAGAATACGAACAAAAAAAGAATAAATAAAACGTTCATGTATACAAAAATGTATATAAACAGAAAGTAACATACATTATAAACAAATATATAATATGCACTACAGCTGAGACTCGGTATCTGTAGGGATCGAGATTCGAATTCTATAGAAATCTTTGAAGAAAAAGATAGGGGTCGAATCCTGAGATCAAGATTTCGAAAATATCCATAATTGTCGCTATTATTGTTTAAATCGTAACTAAGAACATGCAAGTCATTAAAAATCAAAAATATTCGTATGTCATAATGTTCTAATATGAATATAATTATAATTAAGGTATTTTGTATTCTTTACTTTTTTTTAATTTTGTTTCATGTCTATTCTGCATCCAAAATCATTCAAGCTTAGTCATTTTCTATATAAAACGCCAACATACTAATCCTCTATATTTTATAAATACGGAGCAACAAAATAAAGTTTTTCTACAATTTATTGGGATTTGAGATCGAATTAGATTTATAGTAGACGATAAACAAAAGATTTGGGATTTTTATAAAAGATTACAATCCGTAGTCCTTATTTGCACTAGATAAACTATTGTAAACCATCATCCTTTTTTTTTACGATCATTCGGATTAAATAATTAACTTAACCTGAAAAAAAAACAAACTTGTAAGATTTTTGTTACACATTGCACGTGTATCCGCAGTTGTACAAAATATACATATAAAAAAATAAGGTGGTAGCAACCTCTGTGAAAACATTTTAATTTCTATAAATTAAAATAAGCATCGGTTTTACGCGTTTTAACTATGTAAAAACTAATATAACATACTTTCTTGTGGGTCTGTGTATTTTCAACAGTACAATGTAAGTATATACATATGAAATTGGTTTGTTAAATTACACAATATTAGCACAAAAAAGTCACAATAGAAAAGTTCTGTTTTGTATTTTTATTTTTGCATGCGTTGCTACAAACACATATGTGAAAATATCGTATATCATGTAACTAAACATAAGTAATTTTTACGGGTATTTTTAGGTTTGTGCGACCCAGGCCGGGCTAGGCTGCAGGAGACCTTGTATGCATAGTAACGATATTTATATATTTTTTTAGCATTAATTACATTTTAATTAGGGTAAGTGATCGAGTATAAAACTACTCGATACGCGATACTCGGAACACTCGGTCATGATATAAATACTTGATACTCGCTCGTAATTTACAGAGTAATATGGATTAATCTACACATATGAACAGACGTAAGTTTTTTTGCAAAAAAGTAGAAAAGGTATATGTTTTTTTTTTTTGAAATTGCAAGATATTAACAGTGCATGTTAGTGTTAAATAATTTATTGTAAATGCTTAAATTATTACAGTTAAACGTGTTTTGTAATTTTCTATGTATATACTGCATTTCTTTGTTTTAAAGGGTTTTTTTGTATTTTATAATTTGATTATTTTTTTGCGCATAAAGAATAAACACTTAAAAGAAGAAAAATCAAATTGTTTTTTTTTGGCTTTAATACTTTTTTATAAAAGTAAGAGTTCAGGCTGGATCTAGCAGTTAAGGAAGTTCATTCCTAGTATTTATGGTGATTTTTTAGTGATATTTAAAAAAGCGACACTGTAATTTAGTAATACATTTTTTGGCTTATATAGAATGTTCTTAAGTTCTTGTACCCCAATCGTTATTGTATTATTTAACGTTCGTAAAATATAAAAAAAAAACAATTCACAAGCCGATATTAGGGTTTGTAATTGCTGGGTAGAAATTTCTGTAAAATGAGCTTAACACTGCACATATTCTGCCTGTTATATGGAATTTATGCGTATTAGTAATATGAGCTTTAAGACACGAATAGACCTTAACATTCACTGGTAACAAATCCTCGGCAAAAAAATATTGAAATTTCTTTTTTTACTTAAAACATAAAAGTGCGATATTAACAAGTTACCGGTGAAAGATACTTAAAACACTCGGTACCCGGGTTTTTTATAAACTAAAAACTCGGTACTCAAAATATTAGAAAAACAAATAAATATATACCCTTATTTTGAGGCAAATGATACCATAAAACTCTAATGCAATAAAAAAAAAGCGTAAATATTTGACAAAATATCATTACTGTATATTTTTAAAAATACAGAAGAAATAAACTATCTGTAAGAGCTTAAAAAATAAACAAATACAAATTTAATTATGATATTGACGTCTTTTTCTAACATTAGAAAGAACAGGCTAGTGTTAATTTTTTTTGCGTTTTTAACAGTATACAAGGTAGGCAACATAGGATCAAATACTTCCAATGGTCAAAGTCTAGTATGTGTTACCGCAATGACCCTAAATTTTTTTTTAAAACCGTTTGAACACATAAAATCTGTGATGTATTACATATTTTCTTTTTTTTAGTATTGGGACTCACAAATAAAATCCCTTATTTAGATTTTATCAGCATTATCATCAGTTCGATTTACAATTAAAAATTTTGGGAAGTTTAGCTACTTTATTTCTTAAGAAATAGTATCCCATCGAAAAAAAAAATACAAAAAGACATAAAAAATAAACCATAAAAAAGGGCATATATAACACAAAAATTGCAAGTAAAAACATTTATTTATTCTCTTTAATTACTTTTTATTTCCAATGGCCGATATATCTTGTAAATTCTACTGATATGATATGATGAACTAACTACAGTCATTGTGGACGGCTATGCCCATACTCGAGAGAAAGATCATACTTACTTATGTCTCTTTTGCGTTTCAGTTAGCTGATCAAATGTAATACTGTTTGTTGTTTCTTCCTGTATCCAGTGTTTTACTGGTTTTGAATGTTGACATCTACGGGCTGAAATTTTTTGGTCAGTTCACCTGACATACGCACATGTTATATGTTTAGTTAACACACAGAGTTGCGTCAAAGACAGGATGTAAATAAATAAATAGACTGTCTAAAACTAAACCGTATTTAAAATCCTGATTTTGATTTCAATATAGCAAACTGACATGTATAAACCAATCATAAAATATTGGCAGAGACATCTAACCTTTTGTATTACACACATAGAAAATTTTCGTTAAATATTGCTGCGTTGTCAACTTAAACTCTCTTTTTATCCATCCATCTTTGGTCCCTGCATCAATAAGATACGCAACTAATTTATTTCCATTAGAAGCAACTGTTAGTATTGCAGTAACATTAAACGTTTGCGAATCTACTTTTTGGTAACTTATTGCCTTTTCTCCGCGCTTGTTTATCGTGTTTTGTCAAACATTGCATACTCAAATTTGGTTTGGTCCATGTACATGTATACTATATCTTCATTTTTATCATATGCTTCTCTATTCTTATTAAGGAATTTATTGTTGCGCTAATTTTCAATTTCATCTGACAATATAGTCTGCTTAGTGCAGCCCCTGAAAGAAAAGTCATTTCATATAAAAAATCTATAAATGATATGTTGAACTGATCTGATAGATCTATTATAAGCTTCTACTGTAATTGTCCTTAAATGATTTATTACTGCTCTGACAGTAACTATTTTCTGTTCCGAACGCCCGTCCCGTATAAATTCACATAGGCGACATCATATTGTACATATACAGGCAATCGTTCAGTTCTATTTGACTCCATCGTTTTTTTCTGGCTGAGGTATAGTGATATATGTTCTCCTTAAATTTATTTTATTGTGTGGTCTAGAGATTGTACTTTTGGCAATTTAATTAATTATTCAGTCCTCTTGAATCTTGCTTCTTTATTGTTTCCAATTTTTGTTTTGTTGAATATCTTTTCCTTAAAATTATTTTAAGGGTCAAAAAATACTCAATGGGTAGTATTTTTTTGCTTTTGAATATGATACTATTAAATGAGAATACGGTAGATGTTTAATCGTTGCGAAAAATCCTGATACAAAAAATACTAGTAAGAAAGCGACAACGGAAGCAGGAATAAAAAAAACAAGTAAAACCTATTGCAAAAAAAATAGGGACAAGTAATCTTTGTAAATACCAAGAAATAGCTTTTATTATCATCAATAACTACTACAAAAAAAAATTTGTTATAATAAGAGACAAGAAAAGAATAAAACTATAATTCAGCATATCTTTGATACGGTTCTCTTAATTGTTGATTAATTAAATAATTTAATCAAATTTGTACCAATACAAAAATATAAGTTTACAACAATTAAATAGAAAAGGACTAGTCAAAAAGAATAGCAAAGATAATTTAGATAAAAAACAATCAAAACAAGTTAAATATGCATAATCTAAAAAAAAAAACCACAAATGACTTTCTAAAATAAATACAGACAAACAGTTATACGATATTTTGCATGTCCCATTTTATTTGTTAGAATTTTTATAACACAATAGACAATCCAATGCAAAGGTAACTAACAAATAATTATTCCGGGGTATTTTTTTTTTGTTTATATTTTATTTACCCAAAGATTTTTAATCCCATTAGTATACACGCATGATTTATAACTAATGCATTTCCTTTTAAGTCGATCAACTTCTTTAAATGAACGCTGATAGAGCGTATAATAAAAGATCATGGGTTTTGCGGTGCAATTTACTATATCACGTTGATGTGTTGGATTGCAAGTATTCTATAAGGTAAAATAACCCGTTACATATTTGTAAAAAATGTACAATGAAGTTCATTCACTAACGACCATTAATAAAACAAACGTAGATTATAAGTCAGACTGCATAAAATCATTACATTTTATATACACCCTGACTAGTTTTCAAGTTGTATACTTATATTTGGGAAATTTTAGTAGTCGATTTATACGATTTTGTATAAGCCCATGAGCCTGTTGGATATTTGTAGAAGTTACCAGCTACAAAAAAAAAGCGACATATTGACCACTGAGTATGCTTAGTTTCTTATAATTTTATACAAATGCTCTAATTTCCATACTCAATAAATGTTTTAGAAAGGTTTGTACTACTATAGTGATTCGTTTTCAAACAAAATAGGTCTATTATAAAAGTGATAACTGTTCTTATAATATTTTTAGTTGTTAAAGGTTTTTTTTTGTATTATATGTGTTTTATTTACGTTTTAACATTGTCCGTTATATATTAAAACCACATTTTATGAGATAAAAAGTTTTCATTTTTTTAGACGACAATATCCGTTCCCTTTTTTGTTGTTGTAGGAATATTAGACATTAAATTTGTCACGTCATTTTGCTTATTCAGCTTTATATTTTTTTTAACGTAATTGCTTATAACATCAATTTCTTTTTTGATCAAAATAATTTATTTGTTTAAAAAAGAATCGTCTGACAATCATGCGACGTACAAAGACTATAAATTTACCTAGAAAAGAAAGCTACAGTCTTTTAAATGTAATCATTAAACACTTTTTACTGTTAATGTGTTATCTTTACTAGCACAGCTGCTGCTATTATGATCATATACGGTATAATTATAAATTGCCGTTAAAAATAAAAGTTAAAAAACTAATTATACAGCAAAACTCGAATGTTTGTAGGCCTAGAGCCTGTGCTAAAATACCTTCGTATACAAAAAAAAACAACATTATGCAAATATTTTCAATTACAATGTTGTTTAAAGCTTTTACTGTATGATAGCTGTATCATGTTCTATGTAAAGATCGATGGTTAATTTTAAGCGATATTGTTTGTTTTGTCGGTATCTGAAGTACAGGTTCCCCCGAGACTGAAGGTCACGCGCTAAACTGATTTTAATGCTGAACCTACGACAAAAACGCAAAAAATGTAGTAAATAAAACAAATTCCCACTAAATAATTTAAAAAATGTAAACTGAATAATTCTAACGGGGATGCATTTTTTTTTGTTTTTTGCACACTTTGTATTGTTATTTTGTGGAGTGTCATTTTAAAGCGAAAAAAAAGAAATAAACAACGTTGACTTTAGAACATAAAATTGGACTATGTCTTTTAGATGTTATTAAATGTAGTTTAATTTTTTGAATGCGCTAATGTTCTAGTAACCCCTAGTAATGATCACCGTTTAGATGTTCAGCATAACATCAAGTTTAGCACGTGACATTAATTTTATATATATTATTCATTGAAAGATTTCTAAAACTGCATAGAAGCAAGAAAATGCAACCAAACAGTGCAAAATTCAGTCTTTAAGCAATTAGGCAATATCTTCCTAATCAGATAAAAGTTTTACTGTAAAGTACCTAATAAATTGTGCCAGCTTCACTGCACATTCGTGCATTACCAAGTTTAATTAATACTTGTTTGCAGCGTTTCACAGAGTAAGAAAGTATCTTTTCGATATTAAAACATATTATAGTAATTTTATTTATAAAAAAAACCATGAAACTTTTTTTGTTTTGTAATGCAAAAACCTACTAGTAAGTATAACACCAAAAAATATGCGTATGAAAGTGGTTATACTAACATAAAGTGTTTTTACATATACAACGCAGGAGCGTAGGCAGGAACTTTGGAAAAGAGATAGTCTGTATTTTTTAGTGTAAAAAAACACTTTAAAACTTACATTTAATTATAAAAATGTTAACCGTGTTTTTTTTTTAATTGCGCTTATATTTTGTTTATTCGAATTTTATTTTCATGAAATAAAATGCAACGAAAAAGTCCCCCAGTAATTTAGGCGCAATAAAACTTGAAAAAAGACAGGTTTCACTTTTATCTTTCACTTTCTAGCTACGCTGCTGATACAACTGGTAGTAAATATCATATTATGCTTATATATTTTTATTTTTTGGATAATTAATATTTGTATTTGGATGTTTTTTTCCTAGATAATTCAAGCCTTTGCAAATGCACATTAAAATTTTGCATATAAATAATTTTCGTCTATATGTTTGTCATAGTAAATAAAGTAATGTTCAACATAAAAAGGCATCAAGTCGAAAGTTATGACCAAAAATCTATTTTTGTATTAAAAAAAGTAAATGTTTATTTAATGTTGCTTTGCTAGTCGTTTTAATCTTATTATTTCTCATAATTGATATGTAAAAAGAATACATTTTTATTTTAGTTAAAAGTTTTTTCTTCCGTCTTCTTTTCAACTATATACTGATAAGACGTAAGCGTAAGATGTCAATTTAAGATTTTTTCTTGTAGTATAAACTGCTTTAAAATTTTTTTTTTGTATTTTTGTACAACATTTTTATATATAAAATACGAGAAATTCTTTACAAAGCTGCATTCTTTTAACAAAAAAACACTGCATTAAAAAAATTATTACTTTAATTTAGGCTTATCAAACTGTAGAAAAGGAACCTTGAATTCCTTTACAAGTCTCTTGTCTTACAAGCAGATAGCTACAATGAACGGGGCTATACAAAAAATATCGAGTTTTCCATCGTCGGTTTTATTTTTTAGCATATCATATAATTTTTTTTTAGGTTGGGACTTTGTTAAGATGAAATTAATGTCTTTAAGGCATTTATAGAAATTTCTTTATATATTGCCGATACCATATAAACTTAAAAAAGACGGTTTTTCTCTCATTGTCTATAGTTAAAAACATATTTGTAGGTTTATTTTGCCTATGAATGCAGTTAAAACATACTTCTTTTCACATCTTTGCTGTATTTTAAATGCTTTAAAATAACATCCCTTTTATTGCTAGACCTTGCTCTTCATAAAATACAACAAAAATTAATATTAACATGTAAGCAAAATGTTAAATACAAATCTATATCCCTACAAAAATTTATATAATACAAGTCAATTGATTGCTTAAACCTTTTTTTCAATTTATCTTATTTGCCAGTATTTTTTAGACTCTTTATATTAAGTCACTATAGTTCTATGAATTGTTTTATTATCAATACTAAATCTTTGTATAATTTTTTTACCTAAAAATCCAGAGGAAAGTGACTGTGAAAAAAAACAATCTGATATAATTTCTTCCAAGAAGAAAGCACCAGCCGAACTTGAAACGTCTGTATTGCTATTAAACAAAAAAAAATGTGCAGGAGGCAGCAGGCGAAACACAAAAATTTTGAGAAAAAGAATTTAAGCCCAACTTTATGTGCATAACTATGAAGGAAAGCCCATGGAAAATAAATGAAAGCTTTCAACGATAAGAAAAGCATTGCTTTTTTTGACGATTATATATTTATTGTATATCATGCTATAGAAACACAGTTTTCGAACGAAAAACACTGACACAAAGCCCGATAACCAATTAAAAAATCAATTCGTCGGTAAAATTACTACAAATGACTATTCAGAATAATCAAACCGTTCTTTATATATAAATTATATACAAGATACAGAAACAGCTATATGCGGGGAGATCTCAGCTAGTATACGCAAAGGTTTTGAGGATAGAATGTATGATGAGCTATTATAAGCCAATATGATTTTACTATTAAACACTCCTGAGATTTTCAGAAATTAAGTATAATATTATATACAATAGCACGAATACAAATTAAGTAAATAATAATGGTAGATATATAATGAAAACAAGGTGTATCGGAAATTACAGACATTACAAAAAGCAAAAATAATAAAGAAAAAATTTTAAAGTTGAAAGTGAAATGCCATGTAGTTCACATCTTAACAAAGCAGTCATATCTTTTGCCAGTATACGTAATTCAAGCATTGTTGAGAATACGAATGAAAAGAGGCCAAAATCAAGTAAATGTAAGAGATGTGCTGTTTTGAAATTAGATCAAAAAACAAAGAATTCCTTAAAAAGCAACAATAAAGTAATTTTGAAATATTTTTCATACAATATATATCGATGCTTTTGCCAGTATGTTTTATATGGAATTTTTCAGGAAAAAACATTTTTTAAAACAAAAATATTCAAAAATTATCCGTCGCACAAACTTTTATGGAGATAATCTTTTTTTTACGATCGTGGGGAAAAGTGATTACACTAAAAGCAAAATAAATACACAGCCTGAGCTTTCATCATTTATTTTGTACGCAACAAGCATACGCCCAAATTTATAAACAAATATCGCCTAAAGTATGATACCATATGGAGGAAATTTTATAAACCTAATTTATTGTCTAATTCAAAGACATTTTAGAAAAAAAAGTTAAAGAGTATAAAAACAAAGTTTTGGTGTGCGCTCGCATCAGCGGATCTGCTAAAGAAAAATAAAAATAATTGGTATTTGCGATTTTTTACTAAAACAAGTTCAATATATATGACATGTTATATCTACGAACAATTAATCACTCAATGACTACACTGGCAATAATTTATTTGACGAGGGAATTTACTGTTGCGGGACATTATGACATAACAGAGGCGAGCCAAAAGATTACAAGTAAAAATGGCATAAATAATATAAAAAGATATTGTTTTTATGCCAACCCGAAGATTAAAATGTTTTAGAGGTTTTACGACAAAAAATACGTTTTTTTAACAAAATATCATAATCTGTCAATAGTTGATAATTCGGATTTCTAAAAAATACAAGAAAAACTAGCATGTTCACAAGACTAAAATAGAAACTGAGGGGAGGACTGAACTTTATATCAAAAGTCATCAAATTAATGTAATATGAGATGAACAAAGCACTGTACATAAAAATATTTTCGATATTTATTACAAGTCATACTAAAAAATGCGTATTTATCTTGCAAAAATAACAGAGACAAAAATCTGTGCCGCATTGAATACCTAAATAAGTAATTTTAGTATTACAAAATATATTAGAAAAGACGGCAAAGACGTCGGATTTTTATCTCCCAATACTGGCAGTAGAAAAATTGTTGGCTCTGCAACACAAAGACTAATGTTGTTACTTTTGATATGTTCAATATTTATTTGTGCGTATACATTAATATACAGAGTACCATGATAAAAATTTTGTAACAATAACATAAAAATAAAAACAAAATTTTAGTGATTATATAATTTATTCATTATTTATTTTTCACTGTATAGATTAGCGACATGCACGGTTTCGTTTTCGACCGCGCCGGACCAGACTGGATTCCGGTCCGGCCATTCCAGCTATCACTCTCCAGAAACACTTTTTTTTTAATTTTTTATATCAGGTAAATATAGGATATAGAATAACCTTTATTTTTTAATTATACTTATCTTTTATAATATTACAACTAAAAGATTTCACATTCGATCTAATATTTTTCACATGCAACCTGTAATAAAAACCTATTATTATTAAATGTAATGATAAGTTCGTAGCATTAATATGATATATATAATTCTTAATACTGATTTGCAGTATATATACATGCTTATTACTATAACCCGCTTTCTAATTATTTCAATTACCAACTTCTTAAAAATATCTTATTATATTTATTTTAAACGATAGAAAAGAACACATAATGGTAAATACAACATTTTTTTGTTTATCCGTATAAAATTGCTAGGTTGCGTAAAATTTAACTACAATCATTACTTTTGCTTAATGTAAACAACTCTAAAATTATTATTATCATACGAAAATTAAGATTTTTTACACAAAAGTTTACAATTTTGGCTTTATTTTTGTTTCCAGGCCGGTTTATAAACCGCTCGGTCTACTCCGGGCCTTTCTGTATATGAAAAGACAGTCCAGTCTGGTTCTGGCGGTCAAAAACCGGTTCGTGCAGGTCATTGTGAGATCAAGGCTAATTGTTATCTTAATCCTGTGTATTCATGTTAAAATACACGTCTTTTGACAAAAACGCATTTACGCATTCATGATCCTATTCATCTATTTATTTCTTTTGATGTCATTCTTAATTTGTAGTCTTAATTTCCAACAAATTTATATATTGTAAACGTCGATTCTAAAGCCTATTTAGATTTTATAAGCAATTCGTCTTTGCATTATCTTACTGTTTCTCTAGTATCTGGTTGGCATAAAAGATCGGCATTTGCACATTAAACTTGGGGCTCACATTATTAAATTCTCTCTTTCTCTACTTGTTATTGTAACTATGTCTGTTCGTTACACAATTCTAATGCCAGGTATTAGTTAGAAACATTTTTTAACAAAGTTTAATAGCTTTACCATAGATATTGTTTTATACCTTCTTCATTTATTTTAAATTTCAAAAATTTTATTACACTCGGCAACTTCACAAAATATAGGAGTACAGAGCATACCAATTATAGTAAGCACATATATTGACAAACATGAAAATCGTCTAAAAGAGTAAACAGGAGTGACACAGTCGGGTTTCGTTTTTTTGTCATAAAAATATAATAAGTTTGTATTAAGGGGCCTATTTAAAAGTGCTGATGCATTCTTAAGATATCTGGTTAATTGCAAAAAAATATATACCACTACGCATTATACAAATTGTTCACATATATTTTCTTTACATGATAACCGTCGTATTTTTCAAATTCTGGAAATAAAAAAATTGCTAAAAAGATTATATGGGAAAAATAATAAGTTTTTTAAGTACGCAAATATATATTATATAGTTTTTATTATCGTTCTTCTGTATTAAAATATCATAAGTAAAATACCGGTGCACATTGCCTTTAGTTGCTTATAAAATTGTGTATTTATTTTCTACAGATACATACTGTAATTGTATATATACTATATTTAATCAAGTTAACAAAAACATAAAGATATACGAGCGTTTCTTGCTTTCGTACGAGAATGTAGAAACTATTTGTCCTCTTTAATCAATTTATCAGAGCTAGTAGTTTTTTAAAAAAAAAGCTTTTCTGTAAAAAAGACAAAAATATTGCGTCAAAATATTCGGTGTCTGGTTGCCAGTTATAACACTGCGTTTCAAATATATTTAGTTTGGCAAATTTATATATAGAAAATGTTTTAAACGAGATGCAGCTACAAAAACGTAGTATTTGATTTAAGCAATCATTTTTATCTGGTCAACATTTTTTTCTATAAGCTGGAAATTTTTATCACCAAAGCTTTTGTATATATTTTTATACCAGTTATATTTTTTTTTACAAATTTATATGCTTTACATGCATGCAGCACAACAACTAACTGTTATTACGAGACATATAGGTCACGCAAGCAGAAACCGCAACCTCTAATCTAGATTGGAAAGGCGATCACAATATTGATGACTTTATCTCTTTTAAAAGAATTTGCGGAAGTACTTTGCTAGTTTTTTTCCAAACAGGTAAAAAACAAAAGATTCAGTAAAATAAGATTAATAAAGTGTTAAGCACGTTGCTCTACAATTTGTCAATAAATTACATTTTCATACAATCTGATTTTAAGTTTTTGTTATCTGCAACAATGTACATCTTTCTACTTTGTAGAAAAGCTAAAACTTTTTTTTTAAAAGTTATTTTTATGGTTTTATGATGAATTATCATGAATTCTGCATCTAGTTTTTACTTGCTGTATTTTCAAGCATTTAATATACCTTAAGAAAACTTTGTTTTTTAGTAAGAGTATTTTAAAACCACAATTCAAGTTTTGTTGTAGTAATACTTATTTTTCTATACATGTAAGCGGTTTATGTCTATATGGCAAAAAAGGTAGGTTTTTATAATGTACTTACTAGTGCAAATCAGCACATAAAAACAAAGCTTCATCTCTTTCCATAGGTGATAAATTTAAATTTTTCTTGTTTTATGCAAAAAAATAATTCTTTTCATTAGGGAAAAACTTTTTTTTATGATTCATTTTCAAAGTTTAATATGGATGTTTTTATGCACCGGTAATACTACAGCTATGCAATTACAAAAAAAAAGGTTTCTAACTAAACTATAGAATTAAAGATGATCTTGTTAAAGGCTTGTGAAAAAAAAACAGTTGTCGGTTTACGCATATTTGGATGCGTGAATAAGGATTTGTTTTGCTAAGGAAACCCTCTCGGGAATGGGAGTCGTGAGCCCCCAGATTTTAAAAAACAAAATTATTAGTAAAAACCATTACTTGAAGACTTATAATATATATTAATTGACTATCTTTTTTTTTACTAACTAATTTTAAAATTTATTAGTAGAATTATGTTTAATAATTCATAACTTAAAAAACATAAAAATGTTAAAATGTAAATGCAAAATTTACAAATCTAGAGACCAATAAATATATGGGATTACACAACAACATCTAAATAAAATATCGGGTGCAATGGCATTTTTTATTGTTTTTTGACATATAGACTAGGTATAGAGTCAGCTTGAAACAGCGCCTTAATATAAAAAGAAGAATGGTTAGAACGACTTTTTAAGTTTTCTTATGTGACAGAAGTATTTTTTTCTTTTGTAATGGCACGTGAATACTACGAATCTGAAAAATAGATTTTTTCTACAACCAACCAGATATACCATTTTTGTTTTGTTGTTTAAATCAGGCAAAAATTAACAAAAAATCTAATTGAAACACTGCAATTACACAAAATCAACATTTAGTATGTTTTACGGTGGATGCAGAACTATGATTTTTTTACAGGTATGAGCCGTATCGGTTTTGTTTTTTTTTGCTTCCAGCTGCGAAAAAATTATTTTGACGTATTTAACGTATAGATATATAATAAACTGGCTTTTACAGTGTTTATTTCCATAGAGAATAAGATTGCCTATAAGAAAAAAAATTCTGGTCTTAAATATCAACGGTAATGGCAGCTTGTGCTTTCATATTTTTTGGTGCGAATTTATGTCGATGTGAACATACTTTCAACACTGTTTTCTCTGTATTTATTTTTGTAAACATTAAAAAAGACTTTTAAACTCATTTTTTTGTTACAGATATATGTTTTTATCTGTTATAAAAAACTCTCAAAGCGAAATATACATCTTTTTTTTTTATGTTTAGGTGAATGACTTTCTTTTCAAATTTTAATTATGCAAAGAAATAGTAAATAAAAAATTGTTTAAAGTAAAACGCTTAAAAAAATACTTAAGGTAATTAAACAGTACTTTAATATGTTCTGGGTGGTTCGCCATAGAATTTTTATAAGTGTTAGTAAAACTGCTTTTTTTACATTCGAACGTGTTTGAATCCCACAAAAACCGGATATTTTTTTCTTGTTCGTTTCAGGTATAAAAACTGTTTTCTTTAAACTGTTTTTTATTACGTAACTAATGATAAATTTACTTGTTCGTCTCGTTTATAAGATGTGTATTTTCGCTGAAACTGTTCGTATAAAAACATTTTATCTTGAGGCGTCTTTTGCAGGGGTAAGAAAATAAACAAACTCCACAGTAGTTTTTTTTTCTTACTCCTAAAAAGGGTCCTTTAATAAAACAGTTTTATGTTAAGGTAGTTCAGACCTCAGAACAGTTGTTTTTCGTAATGAACAGTAGTATTCAACAAAATATTCCGTAAAACAAAACAGTTATAAAAAACAGTTTAAACTAGAACATAACAAATAAAAAACAAACTGTTTTTGTTTTGCCGAACACGTTTAGTTTCTAAAAAAAATGATGGCAAAAAAAAAAATTAAATTTTAAAGAGAACTGGCTTATACTTTATTTTATTTTTATTTTAATTTCAATTTTTCTTTTTACATTTATAAATGCATTTTTGACATTATGATCTTATCAAAATCTTTAGATTATTATCCAAAAAACAAGCCTAGAATTGATGGTAAAGCAGTCACATAGTATTTTTGTATGTAATAGTCTGTACATAAATACTGTTCACCTTAAAGAAGTGTACTGATTGTGGTATTACTAGATTACTATAAATTTAAAAAAGTTACAGTTTTTGAGTATAAAAACGGTTTACCTACAAAAAACACAAAAAAAAATATATTTGGCAACCTAACAAAACTTACAAACTGCTTAGAATAAAACTTTGTGTATAAAACCATGCAATCATTACATAAAATTGAACTTGCGTTTGATTAAATATTTTACTCGTTGCAAAAAAAATATTCTAGTTTTTTTATAAAAAATTTTAATATTTATATACAAGCAAGCGGCTTCTATGGATGGTTTATTGTGCATATGTGCACAACTATATGTAGAAAGGCTGGTTTATGTGTTTACATATACATAAAGTTACGCGTAACTTTTAAAAAAACATTTCGAAGTAATTTAGGGCCCCTATGATTTTCTTACCAACGGAAATACGGTTCAAAATCATTGCACAGGTGTAAACGGTTGCAACGTAATTAATGCAACAATACTTGACACTTAATACATAAGAAAATATTTTAGTTTAGTAAATAAGCGATGTGATTGTGCACCTAAGGCGTATAAACTGCACCAAAAAAAAAAAGCAAACATAAATAAAAGCAGTCATAAAGCAGAAAATCTGCAATACTGTACTGATTTTATTTTTTTCTACAATTAGCAGTAACGCAAATACTCTGTAACAATATTGCGATGCAAGTTGATGTTTTTGTATCTAATTTCATCATAAAAAAGGTAAATGAACTGCATATAACAAAACCATGCGCAAAAAAACGACGTGTAAGTCATGAAAAGATGTTTCTACATTTTACAAGCTAAAGATGTATTTTTGTATGCGCAAAAATCTTATTTAAATGTTAAGGCCGCCAAAGATTTTACTGTATTTTATTTTTAATTGGTTACCTTGTATATTTGCTTTTTTTACCCGGAGACAAGAAAGAGACCAAAAAACAAAAATACAAAATTACGTTTTCTTGACAAAATAGACAGGAAATGAATAAATGGCGACATCTACAATTCAAAACTAGACCATCAACGCTAACAGAGGGGTGATTATTATATAAATTGCAAAGGCATAAGTAAAGAACTACAGCGCATAGCTGTAAAAATGGGTTATCCGAGCATAAAAATGTACATTTTTTTTGAAATCTAACGAACAGCAACAACATCAAAAAAAATGTTGAATATAATTTAACGCAAGGATTTTTACATATATAAGTACTTAATTGGGATTGTTTTTAGCTCATAAGAAAATACAACAAGTAAAATAAGAATTAAAAAGCAAACATACAATTATTCAATTTAAGGGCGTGTTTTTTTTTCGCTCCTGGGTTTTTTTTGTTATGTTTTATAGGGCAAAGAATTCCTGGGAATCGGCACCCAGGAATTTTTTGCCCTGAAAACATAACAAAAAAATCAGAAGCGATAAAAAAACACGCCCTTAATTACACGCTTATAATAACATACTTACAATAAGTTTTAGAAATATATAAGTGGTAAAATAAAAAAATTAAATGTAAAAGGATTGAATAAGACATACCATAAAATTTAGGTATAAAGTTGAGTTAGTTACCCGTTAATTATGTTAATAGAAAAATGTCTTTACTGAAGGTACGCAAATAGATTTATTCATAGAACGAATTTGTAAGAATTTTTTTATGGTAACGTTATAAAAAAAAATATTGCCATTATTCTTAACCAACATCGTATCCCTTAGACTAGCTTTCATCTAAGTTTTCTTTTTGAATTGTTGCTAGAGTTTTTTTAAGAAGATAATTTAGGTAAGGGAGATAGAAGTGATTAGGGACGGATCTGTAGATATAAAAAAAATAAAATTTATATATTTTTTTAACAATGCAGTTTTCGTTTTTTATAGCCGCCCGTGCTTTAAGGCTTGTAGCATTTTTTTTTTTACCACAGTGATTTCGTATAGCAAAAAAAAAAAATACCATAGTGATTTTTTACGGTTTTTTTTAAACTGTTTGACAAAAGTCGTTATGGTGAATCATTATAGTAAAAGATACTATGGTATAATAGACTATGGTTAAGTACTTTAGTATAAATTTACTATGTTGAGTTGATGGCAGTTACAAAAATAAAACATTCTTAAAACTTCACTATAAAAAAAATTACTATAGTTAAAAATTTCTTTATGTGGAACTACTTTTTTTTTATACTATAGTGTACTGATACACCTTTTTTTTGGCAAATATGTCACTAGCTGACAAATTTTAAACGCCCGTGTATCTTTTATTATCAAATTAAATTAAACAGGGGCATAACAGTTTTTTTACCAAAATATGTACGAAAACAGAAAAAAAAATAACAACAAGCATAAAAAGTAGAAAAAACGAACGCATCAAAAATTTAAAAATTAGTAATCAAAAAAAATTATAGTAAACAAAAAGAGGTTAGAAATTTTATGTTTATAAAAGCGTCGCAAGTATTGTTTTACGTATGAAAAACGCCCATTTTATATTTGGGTAAATAGTATTTAGCACCCAAAATGTAATTTAAGCACCCAAAATTCCTAAAAAGGCGCCAATTTTTTTTAAAAGGCGCCAAAATTACTAAATTGCCCTGATTTGGCACTCTATAAACCTTATAAAAGCGCCATTACAAAAAATCTAACACTTTTGTAATTTTTGTAAATAAAGCAACTTTTAATATCATAAATGTTAATTAAATCAATAAAAAAACATTGTAGCCCATTTTTTTTTTCAAAAAACAATGTAAAACATTTTTAAAAAAAAAAAAAAAGTAAAACACATGCAAGAATAAAAATGAAACCAAAATACTAAAAGAAATGTAAAACTGATACAAAAACCACATCTAGGCCAAACTCAATGATTTATTAATATAGCATTTCTAATGCGTCCTCTGCATACGAAAACTTTATAGATGTAAAATCTCTAAAAACCTAATCCATCTAAACATGACGTGTGTAAATTGACATCATCTGTTCAATTTAAGTTTTCCACAAAAATAGCAAATTAATATAAATACGTAAATAATAATATAAAAATACATTTTACTTGTATTTTAGACTCGTAAATATAAATTGAACTATATTTTCTTATACACACGTTGACGTTTTTCTTACACGTAAATTTGGCTTTCGGCATTTATTTGTATTTTAGTATTTATATTAATTTTCTATTTATGGAAATGCACTTAATAGTAACTATTTCATGTATATACACGTCATATCTGAACACAAAATTGCAATATAAAGGGTAGTGAAGTATGGGTAGGGTTAGGGTAGTGTAGTGAAGACCAGGGTATAATGAATGGTAGTGCTTGAGGAGAGTTTAGGTTAGGGTTAGGTTTAGTATATTATTTTCTTTGGAATTTAGAATTCATTTGTTTTTTGCGGTGTTAAGATTTTTTTTTGTAGTGTTAAGATTTTTTTTATCTATTCGCACTTTTAATAAGTGAAAATTATACCATTGTAATAAAAAAAATAAAAAGGGTTGAGTTTTTCGTTTTGGCGCCTTTAAGTGTTTTTGACGTGCTAAATCAGAACAATTTAGTAAATTTGGCGCCTACGAAAATTTTTTGCGCCTTTTATGGAATTGTGGGTGCTAAAAGTTAATTTTGGGTGCTAAATTAAGGCTACCCTGTAATATTTTTAACAAGAAAAATAAGCATTTTTAGCAGCATGTATATATTACTTATAATTTTCCAATATAAAGCAAACACATAGAAGTATGTGTATCAGCAGGATCTTTTTTAGCGGGGGGCAAAAAATTAAAATGACAGTTAAACGAAATAAAAACCCTATTTTCTAATTTGGAATATTTTTTTAAAATTTTGCCATTCTAAATTTTTTTAAGATATATTTTTTTTCTTACCTAGGGGTCATAAAAAATCTTCTGCTCTTTATATGCAGGCGCAACTCTCTATCCAAGGAGGCAAGTGTCCCCCGTCTCTCCTGACGCCCATGGATAACAGTATCAAATAATTTTATTTAAATAAATCATAAAAAATCTTAAAGCTTACATGTAAAAATCAAACAAAAAATTGAATGCTATAAAAACTGGCTCAAGTCCTTTTCAACTAATAGAGACGCCTAAAATTTCCAATCAAACACAAGATTTTTTTACACGGAAACATTTATATGTAAAAATACAATAAACATTAAGCATTATAAAAAACAAAGCTGTTTGACAGTAGTGTATCAATGCAGGGTAAATGTATGTCACAACACAAAAGCAGTTGCGCAGGCAGCAATTATTACAACACAAATTTACCGTGCCTCAACATTTACTTTTACCCTATTTATACAATAATCATGTTAGAAATTATGCGTTTACTATTGCAAATTTTGTGGCTACAGTAGAAAATAATGCAGTCAAGAAAGATAAGTACGTATAATTAAACAAACTGCTTGCAGTATTGCTATGAGGGTTGCAATCCACGAAACCAGGTTAAACAAAACCTTTAGTTGCCAGGAAAATAGATCAAAACTTCTAGATGCATATGACGATATGACAAAAGGTTGGTAAATCACGTAGTGATTAATAATCAGGGAAATTGTAAATTATTGTTAACGGCTATGTATCTAACCAAAGAAAACAACGAAAAAAGAACGCCTCGATAGAAGCATTTCTCCTATTAGTCTTTTAATATTGTATACTACACTATCACTTTGTTCGTAGGTGCCATTATAATCCACTCAGACATATACAAACCGTAGGCTTTGTAGACGAGTGTTGTTTCAATACAGATTAGTTGATGACATAGAGCTCCTATGTAAAATAATAGAAAGAAAAATGTAAGTATGCAAGAGTAATTGCTCCAGTAATTTGCAGACTATACTAAAAGACCCTTTAACTTAATACATGGTCTACGATTATATACAAAAAAAAATTACGATTTGCTTGTTGGATGAGTCGACATTTACTTGTTTTTTTTGCAGCCATTAACCGAAGAAAAATGAAGGTTCTATTTTAGATTTGATTCTTTATATTTTTTTTTATCTCAAACCAATCTATCAAATAATAATTTACAGCAAATCTTTTTATAAACATACAAATAATAGATTATGCAAATAAGTCAATCTTTAAGATATCATTGTGCCTTATATTATACAAAAAAAAACTTGTATTTTGCTTTTCTTCTACATTAAAACAACAAAACAGAATTTTTGCACTCGCCAGTACATTTGGCGCCCTTGACGCAATACTATATGGGTTCTACCTTATAATACAGCATAATTTTTTTTATATAAATTTGCTTTTTCTTAAAACCCTTGGTTTAAATGGTTAAAAAAGTACTATCCTTGCGCTAATTATCAACCTTGCACTTTTTTTGTCAATTATTGTACTTTTTTTTACAGGTAAATGTTGTTCGCTAAGAAAATTTATAAAAATCATACATAGAAGATGAAAATCATACAGAGGAAATGTAAATACATAGATGAAATCTCGCCAACGCTAAGGCTATTAAAAACATCTAGCAAAGGAAAGAACGCAACAGGCGAACAAATGGAAAAAAAGAAACAGCAATATGTAGCAATGTAGAGATTGGACTGTATGTGGAATTTTTACAAAAAATATTTTTTTAGGCAATCGCGAGGTTTTTTGAAAGTTTTTACAAGGGATCGACAAACAAAGCCTTGTACTTGCAAAATTGCAAACTAGCAAAAAAAAAAAAATGATATGTTTCTAGTTAACAATACTACTCAATTTTCTGAGTAAGGTCGATGATTTTTTGTAAGAAAAATTAGGAATTTAAAAGGCGAACAGTAAAATACAAAGAATTTTGAAAGACGAAGCACAGAATCTAATTATATTTGACAAATCTGCAGTAAGATAGATATATAAAGCGGCATGCAGGAATTCTAAGTTAAGAGGATCGTTCAGCGAGCTGGTAACTATGATAACTTTATATAAACTAACACGCAAGCCCCACCTATTGTAAAAATGCGGTTTAGAGTATCAAAGAGTTCTTTTTCGTACCAAAGAACTCTTAAGCTACTCATTAGTCAGTGTTGCAAACAAAAGCAGGGGGTAAAACTTTCTTTGTAAATTTTCTAAGTTTATATTTTTTTTGGTAATGTTTAGTTTATAAATTTCATATATGGATATATAAAATAAAAAATATCTCTTAATATTTACAGAACCTCAGCTAAAATTCAACCGTAAAAAAATTTTCGAGAGCGGGAAGACACTTACTCTAGCCCTCTGGTAACGTCACAGTTATAGGTGTATACACAAAAATGCGCAGACTAGAAAAGTTGCAAAAAAACACTAAAAGGTTAAGTAAAGCATCGGGTAACGGGACTGATACAAATTTCAATTTAGAACAATTACGAACTTGGCACTGTAAAGTACAGAAAAGCAGAAAAATGCGTCGGTACAGAAAATTTGCACTGGTATGCCATTTTGCAGTTACAGTGGTAATAGATACACAATAAACTAGAATAAACCGAGCGCAACAAAATTGAAACAATGATTGAAACCTACTAGGAAATTCAAAAGACACGTTTATATTAAATACTACAGAATACATGTAAAAAAACCTAGATAATATAAAAAGAGTTGTTTTGGAAAAACATTTGAATTTACATAGAGGGTGTAAAAAAAACAAAAAGTTACGACCCAGGTGAAATTTTGTTTAAGATATGTCTGACATGTTACAGTACACAAAAAAGAAAAGGCAAAAGAATAAATGTGTATGCTGAAATACTAAAAAACTGCAAAATCAACAGTTTAGAAAACATACTGCCAACAACTTTAAACAAACAAAAGCAAAGTTGATTAAAAAACATATGTAAAATTTGTTTTTTTAGCAAGCAGCTATAATATAAATACACTATTTGCTTTTTTAATACAAGATTAAGGTAAAATGCTCCAAAGCATGTTTTTGGTGGCACTATTAGCACAGGTGAAAAAAACGAAACGTATACTCACAAGTTTTATTATAAAAAAATAGATTACAAATGTAAAAAAACAAGTTTCAGTGCAGTTTTTCTGCATGAGTGTTTTTAGAACTGTATTCAAAAACAGACAGCTTACTGTAAAAAAAGTAGATGTATGTATTTCGAGATGTTGGTACAAAAAAATGTGCAAAGAAAACTAATGAACTTATAAAAACTGGGGTTCTGACTAGCCAATATACAAGTCTAAAGAGCTCTAGAACGCACAAGTTTGTAAAGCCGTGCACAGGTATGCATTATTTTTTTATCTGGTAAGATTGAGTATATATATACTGGATTTGGTTTATAAGCACAAGAAGTAAATTATAAATTATATATAGTAGTAAAAAAGTTTTCAAAAAATCAAAACGATACTTTTAAGTCTTACAATGTCTTTGACAAAGAGACGCCACATGAGTGCTTTAACAGTAGCAGTCTCTAGAAGGACAAACCTTTACATAAACTTTATAAAAGATACAGGAGTATGTAATTTTTATATAGGAACCGGTACCCACGACCTAAAATAGTGCTATTAGTAACAACCTACATTCTATATTTGAATGATTTATTGTATATTTAGTAACAAATCTTGCATTTAATTCTATATGAGAAACCCATATCTAACCACTTTGCATATACAAACATGTAAAGATAACAGTTAAGTAACCAAATAAAAACTAAGTTATGTGTGTTTTTATGGGTTTTGTTTAAAAAATAGTAAACAGCTGTTAGATCACTACTAAAGATGTAAGGTAAGACCATGGCCAGAAAAAACGCTATGCAAAATAAAAAAAAAAGAAATACGTGAATCAAAATGCTTGAGGCAAACAGCCTAACAAAAAAAAAAGACTATGTCAAATGCTTGTCAAGGTAAAGGTTATGTACTTTGTACTACGATCTTCTTTAGACGATGCTTCTTACCGTACCAAAAACATCTATAAAACAACAAATTGGCTACGTAGACTTTAGCTAATTGCCAAATATAGCAAGCTAGAACAAGTGTAAAATAAACTACAAATAAACATGCAAACGAGGGCAAAAGTTATATACTGCAAAAAAAACAAAAAGACTTGCAAAGTGAAGAGGTTACGCCTAAAAATACATAAAAAAGCGGCGCATCCGTATACCTTATGTCAATCTACTAGAAAAACATCAAAAACAAGAGCCTCGTTATTACTTATATTTAGATCAGTAGGTTTTTTATGTCATTCAAAAATTTTTTGTAGGCGAAACTGAAGTTTTTGATATTGCAAGTGGCATAAAAATAACACATAAATTCTATTAAGCGGCGATAAATATTTACAGTTGTTTTACACGTGCATTTTTTTTGTATCGTTGCTTAAAAATAGTCCAATGCAGACGTCACAATAAAGTATGACGTTTTGTTCAAAAAAAAAGCTAGGTTTATGCGGTGACAGTACGCATGTTGCAAAGAAAGACACAAACTTTACAGCAGAGTGTCTAATGTTAAATTTATATTATAAGATCTATATACGAAGGGCTCGAAGCCACTGCAAAAAAAGTAAGCTATACGAATTAAAATAATATTAAAAGCGGTAAGCGTATTATAAGACAAGTGTATATCTTCATAATAAAGACAAGTCTCAAAACTGATATACTTGCATAAAAAAGAAATGTAGGTCTAAGAATATTAACTAACTAGCCAGTATAATGATAAACTAGAATAAATATTGTGTTAAGTACCTGTACGTGTAAATGTTCTGCTATAACCAGAAAAGAGCTGATTTTTATGATCATAAGACAAGAACCTGCGTCAATGAAGAAGAGAAAACATTTTTTATAAAATCCGCAACAAACGCAAATACTCACATGCAATATTATTGTAAAGAACGGCTTTATGCGTATCCAAATTGTTCGACGATCTTTCACAAACAGACGAGTATGTTCGAAAATCTATTGCGACGTTTTTACAAAAAAAAACAAGAAAAGTATTGTGATATTGTAAAAGTTAAAGTCCGCTGTATTTTAATACGGCCTACAGTGACGTAGTCTAAATTGCTAGTACACCTAGAAAAAAACTTACAATGTGCTGTAAAAAAAGCCTACACGTTTTCAAAGAGGTACAATAAATTCGTTCACATATACAATTTTTAGATAACGCTACCAGAAGAGAGAAATTAGGCGCAATACAAGTAAGCAAGCATATACGGCAAATGTATATGCGGACATGAAAAACGCAGTGACAAGGCGAGAAACAATATTATGACAGTTTTACTTGTCGAAACAAAAAGCTTGCATGCATGGAACACTGCTGGTAACTATAACATCGAGTTCGAGCAACAAAATAGGATATTTTGTTACAAAAAAAGGCGTATAACCGTTAGGAAAAGATGATAAACGTGCTTTGTACAAGAGAACAGTAAATAAAACTACAATTATTACAGTGAGAATACGCAGTATACCTCTATTTTAATTTCCTTAAAACACGTTTTTTAAAAAGTAAGTATTGACGTGGAAGTGTTTTTTGTTATTGCGGCATGCATAAAAAAGGGAATGGCAATAGCAATTAAGTGAGTTCCTAAAGGCATGTTATGGCATATGCATGTGAAACACATAAGATATTTTTTTACGGGCAGTAAAAAGATAATCGACGTCTTTAGGAAGTCATCGACCTACTGTCAAACAGCGGCAGAAGTGCAGGTATCCGACCAAGACATATTTCGGCCAAAAAAAAAACTTACGCGCAACTAATGAATAGTGACCAACGGTTTAATTAATTAGAACGTGTAGCAAATGTAAATACTAGCAAAGCAGTATTTGACATGAATACGAGGTGTAAAATGTAGTAACCGTTAGACATAAATTACATATACACTGTTTTAGCGCTTTCAGGTGTAGCATATAATGAATATAACAAGAGGCAGCTATATGGCGCTTTGTTAAGAACAAACCCTACATGACCTAAGCACAGGAAAAAGAAACAATTAAACGGGGATTATAAATAAAAAAAACTATAAACAGATACAATCCGCACAATAAGTAACACATGAACGTAATGATAAAATTAAATATACTATAAAGATATTTGTCGCGAAAAGAGATACATTGATATAAATACCAGAGCATTCGATAACGTACTGATTAAAAAGCCTTTAGACAAGAAGAAGATTTTCTTGAGAAACCAATAAGATTACACATAAAAGTGTATGTAATAAACCTGTTGAAAAATCGCAAATACGAAAAAAAAATGTATCTGTTTAAGAACGCATCAGATCTTTAAAAAAAATTTAAGAAACGTAAGGATCATTATTATTTTTTTGCAAAAAAGTGTATGAGATATTAACAGTATATTTAAAAAACACAGTTTATAAAATAAACAGTTTTTTTGTAAAATCGTTTTATAAGAATTTACAAAAACTATACAATTTTAAGTCTTTGATAAAAAAAAACGGCCAGTTTACATAGCACGCCTGGCTTTTCTACTTAACAAAAGACACCTCCCGACCTGTTTATTTAGTTTTTTTTTTTGCCCTTCTATAATTCACAAGTCTTATTATTAAAACGAACAAAAAACGCAATACTAGATTGAGTGCGGCATAAAAAAAAGATTTAACATGAGAAATAACGTAAAAAACTAAATAAGAAAACACAAAGATTACCGGTAGCAATGCATCGGAGTCGGTTATAAAAAACGTAATGTTCTATAACGAGGATACATGATTTAACAAAAAATAGCGCAAAGTGCAGCAAGTAAATCATTTTATCGTAACAACACTATGAAAAAGTAATTAGAAAGTAAAATGAGTTTCATTGTAATAAAGTTGAGCTCAGTGAGCAATCACTTATTCTGATAGATGATATATGTCAGTAAAAAGTCGACACCGACGAATATGCAATTACGCTTAAAGTTTGCGTTGTGAATCTGACTTCACAATAACGTAAAAACTTTTGCAAGCAAGTAGAAAAGCAATTCTTTTTAAGAAGGCCAGAAATTAAAAGCTGTCAAACAGATATGAAAAAAAACAAAGTTGTATATAAAATACTTAATAAAGATACTACAATGATTTGTAAATATGTCATTAAAGTGTTGAACTGATGCGAGGCTTGTTTTACAGCGAAGATTTTCTTTAGAATATCTTAAAGTACTAGCCGATGACATTAATAAAACACTTTTTTTTCCTTTTACGAAAACAACGAATACGCTTTCCTAAGGTAAACAAAACAAAATTACATTTTAACACATGGGTTAAAGCCAATTTTTATATTTAAAATATACGAGTAGGGTTTAAACCAAGTAAACATCAAATCTTTGATGTTCTAAATACAATTCAATTGATATTTTAGCAGTGAAAGATTAACAGGCACATTTTTAAGCTGGTATACCAAGTATACGAAAGTCGCCAAAAAATAATTGTACAAATAATTTATTGTCATTCCCTTAAGTTTTAGTGACATTTGTATATTTTTTATTATTAGATACGCCAGTTGTCAAAAATAGCCTATATAAAAATGCAAAGGCACAAAAAAAAGAACTAGTTTGGAACAGTTTGCATTGTTAACAATTTTTGTAACACAACCCTTAAGCCACTAAAGGCCAATTCTAAGTTACTTTTACATGGCATTGTTTTTTTGTGTAAAAAAAACAAAAAAACGTTACTTATTATTACGCTATATCCTATTTTCTTAAACCGATTGTTTACATTATAGGTTTTATATACAACTTCACTTTTTTCTTTTTATGATTTAAAAACCAAATATAATTCAAAACAGGGACTTTTTTACATAATACCATAAACTAATTTTACATCGTTTTATCTTCTTTTTTGTATGTTTAATTAGAAGAAAAAATATTTTTTTAACAGTAAATTTTTATGAAGTTTATTTCTTAGAAAAAAATCGCAAACCGGCTGTGTAACAATTGATGTACATATATATAGCTGATAATAATATATGATTAACATGCTTGTGGAACTTCTAACCAGAAGGAGTTAACAACCAAAAAAGATGCAAAAATTATACAATATATCTTTCTCTGTACGTATATAAAAAAAATCACTAAGGAACTTTTTTATCGCCTTTATGGCAATCTTTGCAATAAAGTACAAAAAATGCAAATGCCAGTGTGAACTTTTTTCCGAAAAAGTAACATTTTCATATTATGCAAAAAAATGTAAGTTTGAAAAATATGTGCGTATTTAAAGGCAAAATGCAAAAAAGGCATTTCAATGGTCTAATGGAGATTTTATACTATAAAATACACTTGGATATAAACATCCCATAGGGATTGTACACCCGAGGGCTTTGTACGGTTATTACATGTAAAAAATTGCAAAAATGCAATTCAAAAATAAATATTGGGGGTAAAATATACTACAAATGCTGAAAAATTACCATTATGGTGTTTTTTCCTATAAAATATGCACTCTAAACATCACTCAGAAACTAGACACTACAAATATATAAAAATCAGTTACATACACAAAAAAGTTTAAGCATTTTAGCTAAGTATTTTTTTTGCCCTATTAAAAAACAAGCTAATTATTCGTTTTCGGCAAAATTACGCTAAAATTTTATAAATATAAAAAAAGCCTGTGAAACAATGTACCCGAAGGGATTTGTTTATATTGACCAGCACGAGATCTACAACTATGCAATCAATGCTCTTTTATTTAAAACCTTTTTCCTACATTCTTATTACCCTTATAGCGACGTTTAGCTAAAAAAAAACCTGTTAAACATTACATCAGAAAGGGTATTTTGAATAAAATACAAGCAAAATTATTAACAATACAAAATCTTTGCGCATTTACTGCAAAACTCTGGTTTCCACATTATTTTGCCCTTAAAGCGAATTTATGCTAGAAAAAAGCTACTGTAAAACTATACAACAGCAAGGAAAAGTGCAATCTAGACAAGCAAAATTACAAAAATAACAAACCGCATCGCATTATTTTGGTGAACTCTATTGTCTACATTTTTATGCCCTTGTAACGATTTTAAGCTTAAATAAAAAGCACTTGTGAAACTTTACACTAGAGAAAAATTGTAAAATCATTCACGACCAAAATATACATACATTACACAACCTAATTGCAAATTTGTACAAAACTTTTTTCTACATTTTTTTGCCCTTATAACGATTTACAGCTTAAATAAAAAAAGCACCTGTAAAACTATACACCAGAACGATATGTCTATCCAATACAACTAGAAAATACTACAAAAAAACACAAACATCGCATTTACATGTACAACGTTTAGTTTCTACAGTTTTTTTGCGCCCTTATAGCGATTTTTAGCTAAAAAAGCACCTCTTAAACTATACACCAGAAGGGTTGGCAAATCTAACACAAGCAACATGTAAAAAACTACACGACCTTATCGCGAATTATGCTATACTTTATAGCTACATTCTTTTGCCCTTATAGCGATTTCTAGCCAAAAAAAACCAGTGTGAAACTTTACACCATAAAAGAGATTTTAAAGATAATGCGTGAATCATTACAAAAACTCACAATCATAATGCATTTTTATGAAAAACTCTATTGTCTACATTTTTTTTGCCCTTGAAACGATTTTAAGCTTTAATAAAAAAAAGCACCTGTGAAACTATACACCAGAGAAAAAAATTCGTATCATATAACACGCAAAGATAAAACAATGCTCAAACTTATTGCACATTTGTTAAAAACTTTTTTTTCTTTGGGATTTTTTGCCCTTATAACGATTTTACACTTCAATAAAAAAAGAACCTGGGGAACTTACACCAGAAAAGTTTTTCTAAGTCAAATACAAGCAAAAACACTATAACATAACACAAACAACATATTTTAGCTTGCTTTTTTTCATTTTTATTGCCTTTATAGTGATTTTTAGCTGTAAAAAAGCACCTGTAAAACTATACACCAGAAAAGATTTCTAAATCTATAACAAGCAAACGTAAAAACGTTACACAACCTTTTTGCACATTTGTAAAACTTGTTATTTACATTTTTTTGCTCTTAAAAACGATTTTAAGCTTTTATAAAAAAGGCACTTGCAAAACTATACACCAGAGGGGGGTTTCTAAATCCAATGCAAACAAAAAACTAACTATACATAAAAATGCATTAGCTTGCAAAAATTTTTTTTTTTACAATTTTATTGCCCTTATAGCGATTTTTAGCTAATAAAAAGCACCTCTAAAACTATACACTAGAAGAGGATTTCTATATCAGATACAAGCAATACTAATAAAAACTAAATGAACTAATCGCATATTATGCTAAACTCTATTTCCCACATTTTATTTGCTTTGTAGCGATTTTTAGCTAAAAAAAGCACCAGTGAAACTATACACCAGAAAGGGAATCTTAAAAATAATCCGAGAAAAATACAGAAAAACTATTCTACCAATTTGCATTTTTATGCAAAACTCTATTGTCTACATTTTTTATCCCTGGTAACGATTTTAAGCTTAAATAAAAAAGCGCCTGTGAAACTATACATTATAGATAAAATGTTTTGCTCTTAACATGCAAAAGTAAACACGCTACACAACTTTATTGCATATTTGTGAAAACTATTTTGTCTACATTTTTTTTGCTTTTATAACGATTTAAAGATAACAAAAAAGCGCTTTTATGACTTCTGGTTTCAAATGAAACTTAAAAGAAAGTATGGTGACTTGATCTGTTTATGACCTGTCGGATTTTTAAATAGATAATGTTTAATCTACATTGAAACTGAATTTATCAAGTCAAACTTAATCTTTCATTTTTATATATTTGAATATGTAGTCTTCGACTCCAACTCTGACCTCTTCAACCTGTGAAAAACCCTGGAAAATACGTTTGTTTTTTATTTTCCCTATATTTTGGTCGTGGCCCTTGTTTTTGTATTATTATACTCGTCATCATCAATTTTTCTTTTACACAATTTTCAAATGGTACTTGCCCCACTATCATCGTCGTTTGCTTCTTTTATTATTTGTTCCTTTAATGAATACTACTATCATCTATGTGTATCTGGTTCTCATCATCATATCATTTTTTCCGTGTGATATTGTATCATTTTATTTCTCGTTTGTCGTTTTTTTTTGTATAATGCACACTATTATTTTTATATATTTCTATCTCCGCCTCCAAGCTGCCTATTTCAAATTAAAATCACAAAATTTCCTATTTCTAATAATTTTATATATTTGTTATCCCAATTTTATGCGCAAACATTCTCCCCGTTCAAACTCTTTTGTGTATTTCTGGCACTAGAATCTTTTTCAGTTGTTCTTAATATTTCATATAGAAGTACATTTAACACATATTCATCCTTTGGGTATATGTACTCGCGAAAATGTACCACGTCATTGCGATTTTACAGCTTATATCTGTACCTTCATCCTCGACAACATTTGATTTATATCAATGGTATTTCTTATGTAATTTGTCCGTGTTTTTACCGCCTTCACTTTTATTTTTATACTCGATCTTTTATGTATTCTCCTACCTCTCTAATTTAAACACCAATGTAATACTATTCTTTGTGTTTTCATCTTCGCACCCTGTTTTTAATATTTCAGCTGCCATTCCCCTTTGCTCTCATCTTATACTGGTATCAATAAATATCAATCCTCTCTTTCACTTTTCTAATTCATTCCCCAGCATCCTTCCTATTTTACATTTTGTGTAATCATTCTTCTTTCATTTTCAATTTCAAATATTTTCTTCATCATTTTCTCCTTTTTTTCTCTTTAGTTTTATAGTTGCTCACTAGTTATTTTTAGCTTCCATTTTTTCTGTTTCAGTGCTTTAATCCTTTTTCAACATTTCTTTTTCCATAAAAATATATTTTTTTTTCTTTACCATTGATTTATGCTGGTTTATTTCTTCATACATTCCTTTTACTAAGCTTTTTTGTTATACCATGTGATCATCCTTATAAGTCTATTTCTACTTGATTATGTGATTCATTCAGTAGTTCAATCTTCTTCTTTATTTTAGTATTCATATACCTAAGTTCCTAATTATTTCCTTGAAAAGGTGATTGCCATTATTATGCTGTATATATCCTTCTCATATTTTATTATTTGGACGTTTTTTAACTATTATCTCCATGATAATTATTTGCTCTCTTTAGATGTTTTAATCTTTTTCATGTTTCGTTTTCTTTTTCATGTATTTATTTTACTCCTTTCTAATTATTCGTACAAAATATTTATCTTTTTATTCTTTCTTAGTATCATTTCTTCCTTTTCTTTTTCATACTCAAGTTATGTTTTATATTCTTCCATATCCTTCTTCATTGTATTTTCTTCTATGCTTTCATAGTACGATCTTCAGCGATCATATTTTTATAACACGCCAGACTTCTCTCGGCTAATGTCTAATATTTTGTAACTTGATTTATCCTCGCCTGGCTTCTCCCTTGGCTTACATCTTCCTCGCACAACAAAAAAATGCTGTTTACTCTACAGCATGTTTACCCTCTGTACCTGCAGCTTAATAAACGTGGTTGCCCTAGAACAGAACCATCGTCTATTTGTTTTATAGTAGCCTTTGACTAAGGCTCCTACTTAAGTTGTATTGGGATTATCGAGTTGGTCAAATTTTGGCTAAAAATTAATTCAGTTGGAATGTTGGGTTTCAAATGGAACTTAAAAGAAAATACGGTGAAATGATCTGTTTATATACTATTTTTATTCTTTATAGATAATTTTTGTCAAGATTGTAACTGAACTAGTCACGTCAAACTTTATCTATCATTATTGATATATTTGAATATGGAGTCTTAGGCTCCAACAGAAACTATACTCCAAGAAAGAAGATTTCCAAATCCGATACGAGCAAAATTACTACAACTAAACAAGAAAAGTGCATTTGCATGCAAAAACTTTTTTTTCTACATGATTATTGCCCTTATAGCACTTTTAGCTAAAAAAAAATTGTGAAACTATACACCAGGGGAGGATTTCTATAGGTAATACAGGAAAAAAACTTAGCACATCACGAACTAATCGCATTTTATTGCAAAAAAAATATTTTCCTACACTTTATTTGCCCTTATAGCGATTTTTAGCTAAAAAAAGCACCAGTAAAACTATACACCAAGGCGAATTTCTAAATCTCATACAAGCAAAATTTAAAAACTACACATGTTATTGCATTTATATGCAAAACTCTATTTCCTACATTTTTTTGCCCTTAAAACGATTTTAAGTTTTAATAAAAAAAAGCACCTGTAAAACTATACACCAGAGAGATATTTCTAAGTCCAATACATGCAATTTACAGTAACTACACAAAAAAATCGCATTTACATGCAAAACTGATTTCCCTACATTTTTATTGCCCTTATAGCGATTTCTAGCTAAAAAAAGCACCTGTGAAACTGTACAGCAGAAAAAAAACGCAAAATATAATACTCGCAAAAGTGAGAACACTACACAACCTATACCAATAGGCAGCAAAATAGTATTTTATACTTTTATATGCCCTTACAACGATTTGAAACTTAAAAAAAAAAAACCTGGTAACTATACACCAGAGAAGGATTTCATAAACCACAACATGCAAAGTAATAAAACCAACAACACAGTGTGCGTAAATCAAAACCTTTTTATCTGTCATATTGTTGCAGAATTCCGATTTTTAGCTAAAAGCACCTGTGAAACTATATCCCAAAGGGGAAATGCTTAATCGTATACAAGCAAAATTAATACAGCGTATACAAACGTTATATATAAGTATGCAAAACAAGTAAAACTCATTTTTTTTTGCCCTTTTAGCTATTTTTAGCTAACTAAAAAAAAGCACTTGTGAAACTTTACACCAAAGGGGATACTTAAAAAGATCACAAGCTAACCAGCCAAACTACACGACTTAATTGAATTTGTATGCTAAACATTACAAACTACCTTTTTATTGCCCTTATAGCGATTTTTAGCTAAAAAATGCACCTGTGAAACTATACACCAACAGGTGTTTTTAATGCAAATAGAATTCAAGCAAAATATAGTACACTTTTAACATTATTGTATTTTTATGCAAAACCCTCCCTTTCTCGTATTTTTTTGCCCTTATACGATTTTAAGCTTAAATAAAAAAGCAACCTATGAAACTATACACCAGAAAAAAGATTTTGGATCCAATACAAGGATAAATCATTAACTATAAATTAAAATCGCATTTCCACGCAAAACTCTACGCACTGTTTTTTTTTATTGCTTTGATAGCGATTTTGTGCTATCAAAAAGCACCTGTGAAACTATACACCAGTGTTGGGGTCTATAACGAATACGATAAAAAATGTAAAAAATTCTTTTTAATAATTGAATTTAGGCGCGAAACTTATAAAACTACCTTTTTATTGCCCTAATAGAGTTTTTAGCTATAAAAAAAGCACCTGTGAAACTTTACACTAGAGAGAGACATCTAAATCTAATACAGGAAATACAACCACCTTTTAAAAACATGTCGCACTATATTGCATAACTATTAAACTGATTTTTAAATGTTTGTATGGCGATTTTTAGCTGTATATACACAAAAATATATAAAAGTTACTTGAAAAGGTACACCTAAAGAGATTTTCCGCGGGTTTCATGCAAAATATAATTTAGGTACATTTTCAATTTTTAAAGATTGCAAATTGCAGAAAAAAAACTTTTTTTGCTGTTTTTATCGCATCTTAGCTAATAATACAAAAAATATGTACAAGCGTAGCAACTGCTCATTTTAAGGAATTTTTGCTAATAATACGTGCAAAAAAATGGGGTACAAAAATTTTTCTTTTGTTGTTGCTAAATAAAAAAAAACAGGCTTTTTTATTACTCTTTTGGCGATTCTAGGCTTAAAAATACAAAAAGCATACAAATAAATGTGTTACTATACACCAGTTGCAGCAAAAGGGTCGGGCATGTAAAAACTGCCAAGGGGTGTAAAATACTTGTAAAAGTAGTGTAGTTAATTGTTTTTTTTTACAAAATGCCTTTGCATTTTTTTTCATAAAGCACAGGTCTTAATAAGCAATCGATTTTACCCTTGTCAGTAAAACAAAAGTTTAAATTAACCAAAAAGAAAGAAAATCCACCTGGTTAATTTTTTTTGGGTAATGCGGGCTTATCGCCAGAAGCTCTGTTATTTTTATGAGAAGACATTTTAAAACTGGTTATTTATTTAAATTCTATTTCTTATAATACTTTTCCAAACGGAAAACACCAATCAACCTCTTTTTCCCTTTGTAAGAATTTCCCCTTTATCTTATCTATCAAAAAGCCATTTGCCTCTGCGACCAATCACCGTGGCGAGGGGGGGGGGTGCTTACCTGGAAACTTGCAGACCAAGCGCTGCGACCACGTGCCACTACACTTGGGAAGGAGACATCGTCTTTAAGGGTTCGACCTCAACAAATTTAATCTGTATTTTTTCTTTTTATGCTAATAAGTTATGTGTATTTTTTGATCGCGACAACATTGTCCTTGCAATTTCTATTCTGTATTTCAAGAACACATAGTAGCTTGTAATTTTACTTGTCGGACATCTCCTGCGCTTACTTTTTTACGCTGCCCAATGTTTTTTATAAATTCAAAGAGTATTACGTATTGAGGTCATAACTCTCAATTAAAAAATTGTGAGTTAAAGACAAAAAAGGCAAAGATCTCTTTTTCTTTTTTTTTAAAGCCGCATTTCATTCTTTCAACAATACCCTTGTTGTTTTAAAACCCCATTACATCTTATATTTCCATTTATTTTTTTTAGTGCTCAGATTGTATAGTCAATTCGTATGTTCAGGCGGGTTTTTTACTAAATACATATTTAAGTGGTTAAAGATTGGCTTATAAGGTGTCAGAAGGCGATTTGAAATTTGGTAAACTGCGTCACATAGAATAAAATATTTTTAAGGCAAACTGTTTAATATATCAAGAAAACCAAAACAGTTACGCACGAACCCAACATGAGTCAAATTTATACCCCGACACAGGAATAGTTTATTCTCACATTATAAACGCAGAATATATATATTTGTAAAAAACAATACTTTCGGTCGTACTATCTAATCGTCTTTTCCGCAAATAAGCGAATCTTCACATGATTTTCGTATGTTGCGCCATCAAGCCCTTTCGGTCTATTGTATCTGATACAGACCCACATGCACTACAGAAATTTCAAAACTCCAATGTTAAATATTTTAAAGCGTATAATGAAGGCATCTACAAAATTTATGCGCTTTAACTATAAAATATTCAGACAATTCAAATAGGAAACTCTGATTAGGAATGCGCAGGCTATGACCTAAATTATACATCCCTTTGCAAAAAATTTGGTTTTTTGAAACTTCTCGCTATTTCAGAAACATCAAAAAAATCTTCTAGAACTTTCAATGTATTTGTTCTTGTTCGCAATTACTGTATACATAAAAAATATGTTTTATAATGTATTTTGCAAGTGATAAGTCGCTGGTGGAAGATGGATGTAATATCGTGGTCCTTGACGTTGCCTCTATCGCAATATATTTATAAAGAGCCACGTTCATTATATTTTACAACGAACAAAAATAGATACGACTACGCAGTAAATATTAAATTTACGCAGTACCGCAGTTGTACATATATATTTACTGGTACATGAATGCTGCCACTTAACATAATTATAAGCATTTATTTTAAAAAAAATTTTAAATTATAAGCTATGTTCATGTGTAAACAGCTTATAAACTACATCAATTTTATAAAAAAATAGTATTTTTTAGTTGATTCTAACTATATTTACTTTAAAAAAAATATTTGTTAAATAAAATGTATATACATTGACATTAGTTGGGCAGACATTTCTTTACAGCTATTACTTACTGCTTATATAAGTGCAGGGTATATAGTTTTCTTACCGTCCACACCTTTTTTAAAACATTCAACTTTTTAAAGACAAGCATACATTAATATTTTGTGTTATACAAGTTTTTTTTTGGCATTGAAAATAAAGAAAGCCAAAAAAATTAATATAAAAAAAGACTGAAACCTAAATAATGTTTCAGTAGAATTTTTTACGCATTTATTTTATAATGCATTTAAACATAAATTCAGAAACGCTTAAACAGTTTTATTTTGGACAATTACAACAAAAATTATATGTTTTGTTTAGACACGAACTGAGAAATAATAATACACATTTTCCTACTAAAAACAATAAATTTTAGTACAACATCATTATCATACTAAGAATTAGACCTATTAAGAGTACAACTTGTAATAAAGCTAAAGCCAATTTTTTGCGTGGGACGAGGAATCAATTTTGCAAAATTTGGGTTCACTTTATCGACGGTTTTGCTAAAACCAACGCAAGTTTAACCTCGTGCGTTGACCCCGAACTACCAAGGTATTACAGATTGCTAGTAAAACTTTTTTGTAGCGTCACAAAAAGTTTTTGTGTACACGAAAATACTTAAAAATGTTTTTTGCTATAAAATTGTATCCAATCCGTATATATAAAGGAATTTTCATAGATATTATTTATGCAAATTACACAAAAAAACAGTTTTTTTATCGTCTGATCATATGTATTACACAAATTTGACATGAGTATATATTGCTCGCGTAAGAAACAACTTTTTTGTGTACGGAAAATAAATTGATTGGAGACATAGTTCTGCTTTATTTTAAGAGCAAAAACATTTTAAATATACACAAATACAAAACTCTAAATGACTAAAAGCTTTGTACGAACCCCAAAACATATTATAGAATAGGCCGTTGTTTTTGACTTGTTGAAACGTATTTTTTGCAAATGACGATGTTTTACGTTGTTTTACTTTCTTTTTTTTTTGTGTATTCGCTTAAAAGACATACCTAATTTACGCAAAAACGCTACGGAGATAACCATGCAAATTCTTTCTAGTAGAACAGTCATATGGCACAAAAACTTAGAGATAGAAGAACATTTCTTGCATTAATGTAGATTACAAATATTTTTTTTTGTTTAAAGAATAAAAATTTTTTGACAGACAAACAGTTGTAGTTTACGCTTAAAAAATGTACTTATGCCTTATTATAACAACAAAAATGTTAAGCTTTTTTTTTACTACCACAAAACTGTATTGTGAATACCTGGTATTCCAATGGGTACTCAGGTGGTTAAATTCGTTGTCTAACTGTCACTGCTTAAGTTTTTACACTTGTTAAGATATTTATTCCTAACGAGGAAAAGAATAAAAAAGAATAAAAAGCGGAAAATTTCGTGATTAAGCGATAACCCTTTAACAAGTTAGGGGTCATTTTACAATATTATTAATTTGATTTTTTGGACTCCTCGTTTCGCATTGAAATTCAAGATTTTCATACACTGAAAATGCATGAAACAGGGAATACAAAAAATTTCACATATAAGTGGATTTCATGACGGTGCACGATCAGAGAAGTAAAGAAACAGTAATAAAAGCCTTACAATAAACGAATTTGCGACATTTTTATATAAAGGCGTTTATATAGAAGTAACACTTTTTACCAGTAACTATAATAGAAATAAGCTGAATAAATACCATGGAATATAATAAATTTTATTTTATTTAAAATATTATTTAATGCGAATCATTTGCATATTTTTTATTGTCATTAAATTAAACTAAAATCGAGAACAACAGGGCTTTAAAAATATATAAAAAATCACATTTGGCCAACCATAATATGGCAATAATGCCGAAAAGACTCTTACCAAATGTTACCATAAAAAAAGTTACTAAATTAAGTCAGAAAAAGTAAGTAGCACTGAGTAAAGTAACTGTGTGTGAATATAGTCAATAACTAAAATGTCACCTGGTAAAAATAATATAACCGTAAATCTCGACAATTAATTTTATTTTTTTATAATAATGTGCTCAAAGCGGAAATAATGATTTAATTTTTGTTTTGAGTCGTATTTTATTTTACTTTTTTAATTATTACGTTCGAGACTCTACAGCTATAATGTATATTTTGCATTTCAAGTTTCATTTAAATGTTTGTTTCCTTGCTTTATATATACAACTATTCAGTTTTTCCGCAAATATTCTTTTATCTCAAATATTTATAGTTGCCCTAAGTAATACCTTTTTCCAAATCCAACATGTTACTCCAAAAATATTATTTTATTCTTCAAAATAGAATATTATCCCTGTAAAAATATACGTATTCCCACATAATATATTTTTTTAGATACTTTATGCAAAAATATTATATTATTCCGAAAATTATAATTTTATAACAAAATAATTTTCCTATTTATCATAATCCACAAAATAAAACATATTTCCCGAAAACAATATATATTCCCCAAACTAAAAAACTATCCTTAAAATAATATATATCGCCCTAAAATAAAATATATTTCCCAAAATAAAATATATTTTTTAAAATAAAATATATCTTCCAAAACAAATATCTTCAAAAACAAATATATATCCACTAAAATAATATATATTTCCCAAAATAATATAAATTACAATAAATCATTTATACTTACCAAAATAATTTTGAATCCCCAAAATAATATATAGTAACTTTAAAAATATTTTTTCTTCAAAAATATAACTTTCCTAAAGAATAAACCATTCAAAAAATACAATGCTTAAATTTTGTCGTTGTCGATGTGCTTGAGCTCTTTTTTTTTACTTTTTTAAATCATTATGTGATTATGAATAATGCCATGGGTGTACATTTTATTTCATTTACGAGGATATTTATTGAGTTTTTAGTGATAAAAACACGATATATTTATCACTGCTTTATTATTGACCAGTTCAATGTTGTATAAAGCTTTTATTGCTAGTTTTTATGCGTTCGCATATTTTTTTATTTTTGTAACGGACATGAAAATATTTTTTTTAAAAAAAAGCTTAAATTTTGTCGTTGACATTGTAATTGAGCTCTTTTACCTTCACTTTTATAAATCATTATGTGATTATGAGTAAAGCCATGGGTGTACTTTTTATTTTTTTTTACGAGGATATTTATTAAGTTTTTAGTATAAAAAAACAAAATCCATTTATCACTGCTTTATCTTTAAAAATTTAAATGTTATGATAAAGCTTTATTTGATTGTTTTTATGCGTTCGCATATTTTTTTTTTCGGAATGGGCATGAAAATAATTACTTTTTTCAAAAAATAAAATGCTTTAATTATGTCGTTGACATCGTAATTGAGCTGTTTTACATTCACTTTTTTAAATCATTATGTGATTATAAATAATGCCATGGGTGTACTTTTTATTTTATTTGCGAGGATATTTACTGGGTTTTAGTGATAAATACAAAATCAGCGAATAAATGCTGTATTATTTACCATTTTAATGTTTGTTTTTAAGTTTTTTTTATTGTTTTTATGCGTTCGCAGTTTTTTATTTTTGTGCAATGGGCATAAAAGTAAATTTTTTCCGTAAAAAATAAAATGCTTAAAATTTGCCGTTGACATCGTAATTAAGCTCTTTTACATTTACCTTTTTTAAAACTATGTGTTTATGAATAATGCCATGGGCGTTTTTTTAAAACTTTTACGAGGATATTTATTGATTTTTACTGATAAAAACAAATTCCGTTAAACAGGCTGTGTTATCGACAAATTTTTTGGTCGGCTGAAGTATTTTTTGGTATGTTTTACGCGATCTCATGTTTTTTCATTTCCGTGAAATAGGCATGAAAATATTTTTTTTTTAATAAATGAAATGCACAGATTGTAATTCGAAAATCATATCAGTGCTCTTCTTGCAAAATTTTTTTATATTATTATGTGATTATTTGTAATGGCAGAAATTAATTTTATAGTTTATTTACACAAGATGTCAAAAATTTT